>MJUT01063078.1:56786-69953 GCA_002080005.1 Gigantidas platifrons
ACCAAACAACACGTGTATTTGTTTACATTGAATTTATGCGCTGTATGACTAATCACCGTATCAAAAATAATCCCTAATCTTCGTTTGAAAATAAACAAAGAAGCTTCTCAAATATTAGTTATATGGTATTCTTTACATATTTTACAATATATGGGGTCATTATAACCGGTTTATATCAAGTTACCTTTTAATAAACGGGTTTTGCCAAGATTCTCGGAATATAGGCGTTGACAGATATTGGAGAGAGTGTAAGAACCGACAACTCTGGGTGGAGATTGGAAATCTGTAACTACACTGCACACCGGAAAATGACAGATAGAGGGCGTTCTAATATCCATGAAATCTGTAACTAACCTGCAGGCCGGAAGATGTCAGATAGAGGGCGTCCTAATGTCCATGAAATATGTAACTACCTTGTAGACCGGACGACGCAGATATAGGGTGTGTTTCCAATTTGGATTTTTCCGTTTATAATACTGCGACACAGCCAACCGTAGTGGATCCCGTATTCACTGTTTACACCTTCTGTTCATATTTATTGATGAAGTGATGATGTTGTCAGTTTTGTACTAGAACAACGTTTTAAACTAGGTTATAAATATACCTAAGTCGATACTCTTAAAGCAACAATCCGCACTAGACATGACACATTATCTTAAATTAAATCAATCACTATTTTTTGTCTTTCTACTTCTGTTTATTTGTGGAGAGGCAACACATACCAGTTTAGTAGTCTTTGGATTTGATTTGATTTGATTTGATTTGATTTGGTGTTTAACGCCACTTTAAGCAATATTTCAGCTTTCAGGAGGAAGAAGCCGGAGTACCCGAAAAGAACCACCGACCATAGGGAAGCAACTGGTAAACTTTATCACTTGCGGCTGCGAGTCGAATGCACCCTTATTTGTAATTTACAAAGCCGGGTGCGAACCCACATCGTATTGCACTCGTCGCAACTTCGGCTGATTCCGTGTCTTCATCAAACCTCGTCGGTATTACGATAGCTTCCATTGGAACTACTTTCGGAAATCTTCACTGAAGGAGATATTAAAGTAATTTCACTTTCGAATATTCTTTCAATAAAAATATATTTTCATTCGTCGCAACGTCGGCTGATTCCGTACCTTCATCAAAGACCACTATTTTTCAAAGCAAAATCTATACACTCATCGAATGTCGCCATTTTAGAACTTATTGGCGGTGCGCAATGTTTGATTGAAGTGATATTGTCTTCCGGCGAAGAAATGTGACGCGTAGATGCATATCAAATTCCGTATTACAGCCGAGGGAGAGAAGCTAACTCACCCGAGGTTTGCCGATTGACCGTATTGGTGATAGGCTTGTATGAGTTGTTAGGTAATCCAACTACCTAACTCATTGAGCCACCCTGGCCCGGAAAATAGATGAAATAATAAAGATTTTTTTCTTTTGAAAAAACATTTTTTTAGATGTGTGTTTGTG
This sequence comes from Gigantidas platifrons, assembly GCA_002080005.1. NCBI lineage: Eukaryota > Metazoa > Mollusca > Bivalvia > Mytilida > Modiolidae > Gigantidas > Gigantidas platifrons. Next base: position 58,248 of record MJUT01063078.1, read on the forward strand.
TGCGAGTGTGTGTTTATGGGGGGTGGGGAGGGGGCAACTCCAATTCAAATTCGCATATGTCCATGGTAATACGTAACTGCAGTCTCTAAACCTATCGATACCACTACCAGACAAAAATAAAGACAGTTTATGCGAGTTACGGGTTACCTCCGCTTTCCATATATATTGTACAAACGAAGCAATATAATTACACAATAATACTTACCTTAAATTACTTTAAATCACAGTAAAGATTGTAAGATATGTTTATTATTGAATTTTACAGTACTCAATATCCGAATAATACAATTAAGTAATTATAATCAAGGTTAATCTCTCACGTGTGTGTAAACTTAGATGACATTGACTGTCCTGTTTATGTTCATCTAACTCTCACGTAATTTTAATTTTAATTTTTGAATAGATTCACTATGAGCGTTCCTGGTGAAGGTTATTCCAGAAATGTGCACTAAATTAAATAATATTTTTATTCAATGCTCAATTTGATCTCAAAGGGTTGAAGGCATATACCAACGTACACAAGTCAAATAGACAAAAACAAAGACATAGTAACAACGTACAAATAAAATGAAAACAAATTGATCTACATTCAGTTACATTTATGCAGCAGTAGAGCCCACTCTCCTCATTGCTATCGACTTTTTAACGAATGGTACCGTAAACCGCATAATTTGTGATGATGACAGGATTAATTGTAATTCTTTTTAGCTCTGTCACATTCATTAAATTTAGGACAGATTCCGTTTATACTAAATACAGGGTGACCCAAAAAAATGCCACCCATATATGTATAATGATATAATTCTACAGCTGTATAATGATAAGAACAAGTTGCTTTTTCGCTTTGTGGATATTACCGGCACTATTAGCCATCACTCTTTATACTTTCTCTTCGAGTTTATAGATCTACGTTACTGTTCAAGCAACAATCCTCAGAAAACATGTCACACCATTCGAACACATTATCCTATATTGAGCCAATCACTTTATGTTCTTTCTCCTTAATGCTGCGTATTTGTGGAGAGGCAACACATACCATTTTAAAAGTATTTGAAAGACTCTAGAATATAAGAATAGAGAGCCGGCAGAAAATAAGCTGTTGTTACCATAAGGTTGCATGGATATAGACAAAACATTTAGGTGTCAAACCACTAATTCACCAATCAGAGCTTAGAACATATACAAAAGTAGTCCCTTTTAAAGAAAAAGTTCCTTTCACTTTGTAGTATTGTGAAAACTACTGAATGGGATGGAATAATTAAAATTGCTAATTGAAGTTAAATATATAGGGATTTTTTAAGCCCACATTTGATGGATTTAGTTGTATTTTGATACCTCTATGCATGATTTGATGCATGACCTATAGATACTGGATTTCTGGGAGGATGACCGAGCTATTTTTAGAGTAGCCTGGCATTTCACTGCAAGATTTTAAACATCCCCTGATATTTTGACAGAACGTAGAGGAATCATGTATGCTTCAGAAAATATATGGTCTGGGAAAGGTTAAACTTAAGATAAAATTGCCAGGTAGACTCGAAAACACAAATTTAGTAGAAAACATTAATTAGTGATTTCACACCTTAATAAAAAAGTAGATAGCAAATATTTAGTGCGCATGACTCTTCTTTGGAATAATCGTCATCAGGTTAAATAAACGGAATAGAGTAGAAATATTTTTTTTCTAAATGCAATGAAGATAAATATAGGTACACAAACAATTTTTAAAGAAATCCATGCCTTTATGTATTTGCTGTATGTCTGAAGAATTCTTGAAAGTAGCGATAATCACCAATAGATTAATCAAATCGCCATAGATTAAATGGCCATATTACCGGTATTGTTAATTAACGTGTCTGCATTTTCACATCGCTAAGGAGTTTTCGATGTACTTTTACAACTTTCTCCAATTAACAAACATTTAATGTATTAAGTCCTAAGTTTATATATAAGATGACCATGTCAGCCGGGCAACTAAAACTTGTCTCTCGTCTGTTATCATTGCATGTGTCCGGTCATCACTTATGGGGGTATAAATACGTATCTTCCCTTACCAAACTTTAAAGTATCTTTCTTACAAAGCTTTAAAGGAAACAAGTAATATGTATTCGGTATTAATTTTGTGTGGTTGTCTTGTGTCAGTTTTTGGCTTACCGAAAGGATTCATTTCTCTGGTTCCAATTCCTTCGGAAAACTTTGCATTTTACGAAGTGTTGGATACTAACAACCATTTTCATCTGTTTTGGAAATTCAATGATACCCACATTATTTTTGAAATGCATGTGAGAGCCAGAGGATATGTTGGTTTTGGTTTGTCTCCGAATGGAAGAATGTTCCCTTCGGATGTTGTTATGGGATGGGTTAAAGATGGAAAAGCCCATTTTGCCGTAAGTATCATTAATTTTATATTGACATCTTGAAATTTATATGAGATGGATTTCGTTGTCATAGTAATACAAAAAAAATACCACTTTGTCGGAGGAGTTCAAAAATACAAGCGATAAATCGTTGAAAGAGGCCAAATTAATAACCCTAATATACATATATGTTCTTGCCTGGTACAAGCACTTCAAGAAAAGTGGCAAGGTTAAGCCCAATATCATTGTAATTATCAAACAAAACACAAAAATTATAAGATGTAAAAAAAAAAGATAATTACAAAACGTAAGGTTATAATGTTGGTAAATATACGGAGACCTTTATTCAACCATATATGGACATCTGAATAATAATCTTAATAAAGAAAAACAGATTTGTGTGAAACTTTTAGGTCTAAATAACATATTGCTTGTTACTTATCTACCTTTTCCCAAAACATTTTCATTGTTTGTACATGTAAGTTCAATAAATTTTTTTAATTTTAAACCGTTTTGATATTTACGTTAATAAATGTATTATCATAATGGTTGATGAAAAAAAGGATATACAAAGTCGGTAAAAAGCAAATCAACAATTATTTGAATTTAATTCCTTTTTTCAAAGTTTGTTTTAAAGAGATTTTCAAATGTAACAATTTATTACCAGTCCTCATCCTCTCAGCCTGCTTTTCATATAGAGTAAAACATGTCTAATCCGAACCTCTATGGGACTGAAGAATCTGTTCAGTTTAAACAGGTATTCGGTTTACACAGGTTCAAATTACATAGACTTTTAGACTGTAAAGTCTGCCTGGCTTAGGCAGGTTTTCGGTTTACTCAGGGTTCGGTTTAGACAGGTTTCGCTGTATTAGAGCTATTTTCATCAAATAAAATATGTTTTTTCAGGACTATCACACAGTTGAACACTCAGCACCTGTCTTAGACAAATCTCAAGATTGGGCCTTACTTCATGGAGAAGAAAATGATTTTGGAACCATCTTGAAAGTAGCCAGAAAACTTGACACATGTGACGAGAACGACTACAAAATATCGGTACATATTTTATGTTCGTTTACACTGCTATATGATAGTTCTTGAACTGAACTTAATAAGTCAAATATTTCGAGAGAAAAATCCGTACTGATCGATTCGCTTAAGTTTTCAAACAATTCAACGCATAATTCTAAATTACAGTATTAAGAAAGAGAAACAATTGAGCGTTCAAAAGTAAATATTTATCAATGCGAGCTCTGTAATCTATAGAACCATATTTTATTTAAAATCCATAGGTAAAAAATATACCCCTTCTATTGATTTGTTTTTAAATATCATTATAAAGTATATCAAGAAAGTTTATAATATTGTTCAATCACATCTGTGGTGTAATAGTTAGCGTGCTCGCCTTCGTTGAGGAAGACCGTGGGTTCGATCCCCGGCCGGGCCAAACCAGGTACTATACACTTTGGTATTTGCTGTTCCTCTGCTAAGCACCAATCAATAAGGAGCAAGCACAAGGACTAGTATGCTCGAAATCAGGATAAATGTGCCCCGAATGCAGCGACATGTCTACCCATGGACTGTTGTTTCAGTGAGCTAGAACTATGATAATCCATCTAAGCGTATTGGTCTAGTACAAAGCGGACATCATCATCATTTCATCAAATGAAACTTTTTCTGGCTATGGTATAGCTGAATAATTCGGCTCCTTTGGCATTAAGCAACAATCACTCACAATGCTATTATTCAATTCCAGGACGATACAGCCAGAATCATCTACGCATATAGAGACGAAGATCCTGAAGATGAAAATGATTTCAGATGGCACGGGACTGAGGGTCGGGGAGTCAAATTTGTGTACCTACTTAATGCAGTGACAAAACCAGATTTATCCGGTAATATTATGACCAGGGATATGCTACAGACAAATGTAAGTACAAACATTAATAAGAAAAAAATGAAGCATATTTAAGCAGCCTACATATTTTGTAAGCTTTTATATATTCGGAATTTATTTATGTTTGTTCGCATTTTGTTAGAAATTATAATACTTTTAGTTATGTTTGGCATATTCGCGATGGTACATTATTCGCAAAAATGAAATATTGATTTTATACTCGTGCATGGTTTATAAATTTGGTAATAAAGATGGGCGTAAGCTTAGATGCCACATGCAGGACAAACGGGTTATGATAATGATAAAACTGGAAATTGTTACCTTGCCAAAGGCCACCAACGACCACCTCTAACGGTGCTCTAATTACAGTTTTACTTCACCAAACGCAGTGTTTTTACCAGAATACTATAACCAAGGCCAAATGTACTCTTCATTGTGGCCTGGCTATAACAATTGTTTTCGTGGGGGAACTAGCTTTATTCAGGTACACATTCCTTGATATGGCATCACTGTCAATCACTCATAAAGATACTAAGTTCTCACCAATATATAGTTTATTAAATAACGAATTTATATACAAGATCACATTTCCTAAACACAAAGTTTCCAATAAATTTAGTATATGGTTTTAGTTTGACATCCAAAGTATGACTCTTCTTTTTTTACAACATTTTATCCAAGCTATTAATACCCATTTTTCTATTACTCAATAATACATAATACAAGACAAGACAATACATGTAAAATGTTTTATATCCTCTAATTCCCATTAACACTTCTTATAATCTTTACACCTTCTTTAATCCTGAGTGACATTGATCCTCAGACAATTAGATAAATAAATAAATAACCACTTAATATTTTCTTTGATCAATTAAACAATTTCCCATCTATTATTAAATTATATGTCTAACATGTTAAAATATATATACAATGTAGAATAAACTGTATTTTTAATAATATACATTTGTATTCTGAAACATCCCAAATGTATGGGTTATAATACACAGCTAATTTCTATACTGGTTAATCTTTCATGCTCTGTTGTGAACAGAACTTCCCCAACTGACAGCTATTTTTTTTTTTTTTTTTGTAATAATATTTTATTACAATAAATTAAGCAATAAGATTTTACACAAATTATTTCAACTTATATTAAGTCCTTTCATGAAAGTCATTGTCTGTTATACCAGTGGTTCCTATTGGTGATGTTGGAGTGTTCACTCCGAACGTTTTCCGTTCTCCATTATGACTTGTTTAACCGTTACGAATGTGTTCCGTTTGTCTCAGTCAAGTTGTCTTCGTTCTTGTCTCGTCACCGAATATTTAACATGAATAACATGACGGATTCTACTAATGGAAGAGGACCTGCTTAATATTCAGGAACACCTAAGTTCACTCCGTTTTTGCCTTTTTCATTATTCTCTTAAGTAAAGGCCTTCCATTTGTAAAAAAAAAATAAAAAAATATTTAACTAGCTTTCAATCGTGTGTGAAGAAATTTATCTATATTTTTACATCAGTCTGAAGAGACAGAATTTCCCACGTTTTAAAATATGTTCCTTCATCTTGTAAAACTCCTTATCGAAGAACCTATTAAACTTTCTTTGTTAATGCAATGTATGTACAAATATAAGTGAATATTGACGTTCACAAAGTGTGCTGCAGATTAAATAAGTGTTCAAAGCGGCATAACTCCTGCTGAAATTTTCATATTATTATGATCTGTTTCGTGAATGAAGTCTTTGCAAAAATAACAAGAATAGGTAGAATAAGATTGATTTTGAATCACAGTACCAAGAATTAGATCTTGTAAAATCGATTACTAGTTTAACCACACTAAATTAGATATCTACGTTTTTCTTAATATCACTGGGTCGATACCTCTGCTGATAATAGTCTACAAGTCCATGAGGGTATCACCCGCACAGTAGTCATGCAGTGTTTCGGGACTGACATGGTTTATTTGATATAATTATTATTGACATGTACAGTTCCCAAATAAAGATGCAATTGTTATTAAAACTAAGTTCTCCTCCCTCGGGCATATTGTAACCATGGTCGAATTTGGCTATCCTGTTCAGACATTTTGTTTTATTACTCCCGAAAACTTTTAAATTTCATTTAACGTTGAGTGTACCTGATGCAGGTTTTTCAAGAAACGTGTTGTGCGCATTAAGTTGGATATCTACCTACATATGTATTTTAATAGTAATACTAATTGCTCATACTCTTATAATCAAAATAAATCTGTGTTGACGATTTGTTTCATTCTCAATAGAATGGCTATGTACAAAACAATGCTAACACTCCTCATGCTCATGAGCATATCAAATGATATATCGTGAATGTACTGTTATTCGTGGCCTCCAATTGACCTTTTTTCTTCACGTGCATTGACCAGTGGGTTTCTTCTTGAATTCGTGGTATCAAACATTGCACGTAACAAGTCAATGAAATTGTTGTATTTTTCGTGGTTTTAAACAACCAAATTTTCTAAGAAAATTAGTACCCCACGTAATATAATACTTTTACAGTATACCAAAAAGTATATATTATGTTCAATTTTTAACTTCTTTTGTAACAACGCTAGACAGGAAAACGATCCAGATTATGGTCAGTGTTATATCATGCTATGGTCACTAAGGAATTGTCCTGTTGTGTTGTCCAGTCTTTAGTAAACAATTTTAACTTTTCGATAAAGTTTTTCTTTTGACATCAAAGGATCATCCTAAATGTGATGTTTATGCTATCTATTAATTTGTTTTTCATTGTTTATGTAAACAATTTGAAGAAGATCGCATCAATATTATGATGTACTGATGGCAGTTCCCAAGGCTCAACAGACTGAGCTGTTCAGCATAATTTGTTTTTCATTGTTTATGTAAACAATTTGAAGAAGATCGCATCAATATTATGATGTACTGATGGCAGTTCTCAAGGCTCAACAGACTGAGCTGTTCAGCTCAACCCTAGGTGACCGATAAGGCATGACCTCTAGTCTGGGAGTTGTCAGGTTAAAATAGAGAGAAAGCCTGACATTGAATCATAGTGGGGAACGTGTTTGGAAAATGTCACCCTCCTTGCACACTAATGACTTCTTTTGTACATTTAGAACATAAAAATAAAAATCTCAACTTTCCAGTCAAAATTCGCTGCTTCAGTTGTCACATTCCTTTATCATTTCTGTATATTCTTTACTTATATTGTTTATCTTGTTCTCGTACTGAATATGTAGGAAATATTACCCGCAACCATTCAAAGATCAATGGTCTTTAACCAGCGAGGGCCCGGGTGGCTCAATGAGTTAGGTAGTTGGATAACTTAACAACTCATACAAGCCTATCACCAATACAGCGTGGGTTCGCGCCCGGCTTTGTAAATTACAAAAAAAATGCACTCGACTCGCAACCGCAAGTGATAAAGTTTACCAGTTGCTTGCCCATGGTCGGTGGTTCTCTCCTGGTATTCCGGATTCTTCCACCACTAAAACTGGTCGCCATGATATAGCTGAAATAGTGCTGAAAGTGACGTTAAACACCAAAAATCAATCAATCAATCTTTAACCAGCAGGCCAGTAGTCAGTTAACTAAAAGCATTCATTGACCTTGCTATTGTACTGTCCATGTTTTATTGTTATTCATTTTTGTGATGATATGTAATATTTTTTGAGTGGAAGTGGATCTGTACAAGGTTTTTATCATTGGTGTATATGTGTTTGGAGATCCAGTTATCACAATTACGGTTTATTCATGTTTCACTGTATACAGGAACACATGAGCATAATGATGAATGTGTTATATTTTAATATTTTCAGTATCATATTCCACCACAAGTTACAACCTACAGATGTAAGGCATTCACCTTGTCTGACCTTGGCAAGAAACATCATATGATCAAGGTATTTATTTTATTATAAAAAAATATAGGCAGTTGCTATTTGTCAAGCTACGTATGCAGATAAATAGCCCTAAGACTATCTGTACTGCTATCGGGATGAATAGCCACGAGTCTACTGTATAGGTGCTAAAATTCGCGGGAATTGAAATTCGCTTATATGATGGGCAAATGTATTCGCTATTTTTTAATTTCGGGGTTGTGTTCACGTAAAAAGAATCAACATTATAAATGATAGTATTTCCGTGGGTTTTTATTTTCAGGAATTTAATGTCCTCGGGAATATAGCGAAAATAAAATCATCGCTAAAATAACCAGCTATACAGTATATATTTCAGTAATTGCGATTTTTTCATAGAAAAACTATCAGATTATTAAGAAAAATTAAATATCTACAAGTCAGCAATAGGCTCAACATGAAGGCTTAAATTGCACCTAACCTTTTATCATGCAAAGCAAAATAGAATGGCTATTTGTCCTTCCTTTGCAATGTCTATATCGTTTGACATCACAAACATTCTTGGAAATAACCTAGGATGCCTGTCATCTCTAAAATATGTTTTTTATTTAATCTTACAGTATATACATGTATATGCATAGTTCAATTCTATTGTACCGCTGATTCTATGATACCGTTAAGTTCATTCAACATATTTTCTACGCAATTTTTATACTTAACTCCCTTGTTACCTATATCTCTCAAAACCAGAATGGGTTTCACAAAATACAGCCTGAATAATAGGAATACGAATGTACTTGTACAATGTCCACATTTTATCCGTATTTTTCGTAATCCGAAATGGTACAATCAGAACACTGTATTTATTGGATACAGTTGCTGATTGGTCATTTTATGAGTACCAGTCACTGAGTCAGTACAAAACTTTTCTTCGCAAGTTTTCTAGCCTGTCTGATCTTAACTCAAATGATGGTCTCATACCTAAAACATATTTTATTGTATTCTAAATTCAACAATTTTTGTAACAGTGTTGATATATCAGTATATAATATATTTTAGTTTGAACCACATATTCAACATGGAATGGAACCATACGTTCATCATATCCTAGTGTACAAATGTCCACCGTTGAGTAAGGAATGGATTAATAAGGATTATTTCTGTTATGAAAATGGCAGAGAAGTAGCTCCTTGTGGAAGTGTGTTCTTTGGCTGGGAATACGGCGGACAGGTATGTCGAAAATGACCGTAAGAATACGTTAAATCTTATGTTCATGGTAAACTTTAGCCCCACCTTGACTTACGCCAGAATTATGTACATTGAAGTATGGGTAGTTAAACTATAAACCCATTGTTGTCTCGTTTGGTTGTTCTACAACGCCATGTTTCGCAAAATATTTTTGAATTTTTTTATCAGAAATATTTTTGTGAGCATCGGTTTATAATATGTTATTTATCTGCGGCGACCGCAGTATCAATACATCATGGCTTGCATGTCCAAATTAAAATGATTATTAAGAAGTTTTGAAAGACTTACAACGAACGACACAGTTTTCGATCCCCCACGTAAAGGTACGGAGCGTGTTTGGTGACATGCATTTTATTTTATTTCATTCTATCGAAATACTATTTCATTTCTTTACGAAATATCTGACACAGGTCTGACTTAAAAAAAAACATTATAAGACTAGATTGCAACACAGAGAACACTTTCCGACTACAAATATATTTTCTTGTAAAAGCCGGTTAATCGTTGATTCAGTGGACCAAACAATATGGCGATGGTATGCATATATAATAGATTATCATAGAATGAGAGCGGGGTGGGTATATAAGATCCATATTCTGGGAAACGACTGCGTATTAAAAGAACAAGTACTTCTATTGCTGTATTTAGTCTTTTCGTCGTGCTTTTCTTCCCAACTTCTATCTTGTCCCTTCGCACGTGTTCATATTTGTCGCTTCAACAGCTGTTCAAAGCATCCTATTTTTTACAGTTCACGTACACATGTACACCTTTCTCTACCTCGAGAGAAGATAGTTCACAATTAGCAAATATGACGTAATTCACCACCGCAAATTGTTTTGAAATGCTGGTCAAAGAGAGACAACTCTTACAAAGATAAGGACGACAATATCTAACAGAATATTACTGCTATATTTGATATTTATTATCACCACTTGGCTGCTACAGGTGGGATGTTATTCCCCAATGATATCCCAAACCCCGTGGAGTCGAACACCATTACAGAAGTATACAGAAATGAACTGGTACCATGCATGTATACTGACATAACATACATGTATTCATTTATGTTTATTTTGTCAAATTTTAGGACTTTTATTTCCCTGAGAAGGTCGGTATGCCTATTGGTGAACCAGACGACGATGCTACTTACATAATGGAAGTTCACTATAATAATCCAACACTTCGTACAGGTGAGTAAAAATGCTAAAGTAGTTGTTTATGTTACGCATATTCTGTTTGGACGGCGCACCAATCGCATAGTAGATGCCGTCAAACAGTTTGCCCGTGTGAAATATGAAAACAATATATAAGGTTAATAATAATGCAATTTAATGCTTATTTATAAGAAATGGAATTAGAATGGAGATAGGGAGTAACCAGAAATCTAAAAGGACAGACCACAAAATAGCAAAAAGAGGGAAAAAAGACAAACAATGATCTACAAAAAACACAGAAAAGTAAGATTGAGCAACACGAATCCCACCAAACACCGGGATTGAACTCGGGTACTCCGGAAGGGTAGGCAGTTTATGGCTTGCACATCTCATTGGGTTTATTCTGGTACTCCAGTTTCTTCCTCCAATAAAACTGACACCCACAATATAACTGACTGATCAATACGAAGATATTCGAACAGCGACAAAAACCAAAAGTGAGGCCGTGCGCCCCGGAAGGATTATCTTTTACTAATAGCGTACAATATTCCATTTGTTTATCAACGTCACGTCACCGGAAGTCAGTTACCTGCGAAACATTGTGTTTTGTCAGTTTTATATTATTCAATATAGGTTTGGTAGACAGCTCTGGAATGCGAATCACATACACATCTGATCTGAGAGAATATGATGCCGGATTATTAACAACCGGAGTACAAATCGGACCAACCCACATGATTCCGCCTCATGAGACCGATTTCGTTACAACTGGATTCTGTAAAGCGGACTGTATAGAGCAGGTCAGGATTTTTTTTAATATTAATATTTATCCTTTCAATAAAACCTGTTTCGTGTATTCACTATTGAATCGTCCTTAAAATCTTATATTTTAAAGGTATATGATAACCCTCTTTTAAATCAATGTATGTGCGTACAATGTAATCCACGTTTCTGTATTAGTTGTGTCCCTTTTGGGCAGCCATTGTTATATAGTGTGTTGGGAAATCATTGACAATTTAATGTTTTCAATCTTATTTCACCTCCCTATTCATCTGATACGATACTTTATTACATACTTAGTTAAAATAAAGACATTTTTGTATGACCAATATGACCGGAAGTAAACTGTCCATATTTTCACACCCCGGGAAAATAACCGGTTTTTAGGTGCCCCTCGTGCGTTTCAGACAAAATAAAT
>MJUT01063078.1:78870-158461 GCA_002080005.1 Gigantidas platifrons
AAACCTTACCTTTGTCACACACATTGTTATTGTTCACCAAAATAATTGTACTATTTGTTTTAATACAGTGAATGCCGTTGCTTCGAAGTGGTGGGGACAGATAATTTCACAATTCTTTCGAGTATTCGAGTTATCAGGTATCAGTTTATCTCAAAGTTACTACGGACTAACCAATGTTTGACTTCGAGGTATCCATGGTAACGACTTATACGATTTGACTGTATATTTATTTGATACTTACATAAGTAATATTTTGTTTATTCGTTGAATCATATGTGCATTCGACTTTAATAGTATCTCCCTGCAAAATGTACAACCATAAATACAACAATACTTTGTTTTAAGTCAAAAGAAATACAACACATGTATTTTTGTTCGCACAAAAAGAACAGGCCCGTATACAGGGGGGGGGGGTGTGCGAGGGGTGCGAACGCACCCCCCTCTCCTCCAAAAAACAAAAATTACAAACAAATTATAAAGCATTGTATTTTGATGTTCTTTTTCATGTACACAATTTCTGCAGCGTGCATCAATGACTGAACAAAGACTTACAGGATTAGCATTGATGCACATATCAGGTGCGGATCCGGCGCGCGTCCCCCCTAAAATTGGAAAAAATATGATTTTTTTTGCATAAAATCGTGATTTTTCACACGAAATACCTCAAAAATTTTCGTGCCTCACTCCGCTCGGCGCGATTATTTTATCTGCGCCCCCTAACTTGAAGTCCTGGATCCGCCCCTGCATACATTATGATATAAAGGTTGACCTAGAACTAGTGGTAGATAATTTTGCAAACAGAAATCCCAGGAAAATGGAACTTAAAAACCTGATTTTTGACTGCTAATCAATTCATTTCAATCATATGTCTAACTGAACATTTTAAATATAATTTTTTCTTATATTTTGAAAATACCTTCTGCATCAATTTATTATACCCCCCGCAATGAAGTTGTAGGGGGGTATACTGGTTTCACCATGTCCGTCCGTCTGTCCATCCGTCTATGTCGTACGATAACTTAAGTTGTGTTTCTTAGAATCTTTTAAAATTGTATCAGCTGTTTACTGGTGAAGAGAGAAGGGTCCCTTTCATTTTTGACGATTTTCACTTTTGCCATTCCAGAGTTATTGGACTTGATATGACGGAAATAGGATTTTTACCCTATGTCGTATGATAACTTGAGTAGTGTTTCTCAAAATGTTTTAAAATTTTATCAGCAGCTTACCGGTGAAGAGAGGAGGATCCCTTTCATTTTTGACGATTTCCACTTTTGCCGTTCCAGAGTTATTGGACTTGATATGACGGAAAATAGGATTTTTACCCTATGTCGTATGATAACTTGAGTAGTGTTTCTCAGAATATTTTGAAATTTTAGCAGTAGTTTACTCATGAAGAGAGAAGGGTCTCTTTCATTTTTGATGATATTCACTTTTGTTGTTCCAGAGTTAGGGGCCTTACATTTTATACAATGTCATAGGAAAATTTTAGTAATGTATGATGGAATCTGGTGAAACTTTACTAAATAATCATTGGCTGGGTAATAGAGGAGGGTCCCTTTCATTTTTGGTCGGAACAATCAGTAATGTTTTGGTTATGGAAATAGGTTGGACAGATGTGGGGAGTGGGGGGTATATCTTAGTGAGCTGTGCTCACAGTAATACTAGTTAACTTTTAAGTTAGGAATATATAGTTCATATTAAATTCTCTTTATTGCAATACAGCCTGTTGTCACAGAAGTTTCATTATGTTCATATCACAATATATTTTGTATATTTGATTCCATGATTTGTTGTCATATACAAAGTAACACTGATTGAAAATGAAGGGATATGTTATGATAAGTTATGGACAGTTCATTGGTATATAGATTTGTTAGTAAATATGTTCAGACTTGCTATTATTTGCACATCTATTATAAAAGGAATGTAAAATAAATTACATCTTTTAAATTATGTAACTGTTATAAATGTCTATTTACATAATATTATAACCACATGTTCCCTGTCATCTACAATCATTTTAAGGCAATGTAATTTCTTCATTTTCATATTCTTCCGGGGGGCTTCGCCCCCCCCCCCCTGGCACCCTACCAGGGCTCTGCCCTGGACCTGGCTGGGGACCTAGGCGGCCCCCAGACCTCCGCCCTAATTATTTTGCACCCCCTTTCATACAACCTGTGTACGGGCCTAAAGAAGACTTATTTTTTGAAACTACTAAAGCAAACTATGTACTTCTAAAAACCTACTTCGTTCAGTTAAACTAAATATGAGACTGATATCAGTTTCAGTCAGAAAAAGAATTCTAGCCGTTGTAAAAAAAAATCACATTTCTACAGATATGGTTTCAAAATATAAAATGCTACATAACATCCATAGACATTTCAAAACTATGTCCTACTGAGGCCATATTCTTGAAATTCCGTTCTGCAGAAAATATACTAATTGACTGATCATTCATGTACAGTTTTTCACTTGATTCTAGTAACATCATTTAACATTGATATTGGCTGGTTCCATGTCGTATGCTTTCCTCTAGAAAATTGTTTATCATTGTACCTTTTGTATTGGTTTACCACCTGTTTTCCTTTCTTTGTTTATTAACGATTCGTTTTAATCACGTCCTGGTGTATACTGCCTTTATTAAACTAATATACTATGAATGCATTGTGTGCATGTCCTAATCAAGGACCTGGATCTTCAACTACATATGTCGTGGTCTTCTCTTTATATGTTTAGTGAGTTAAGGTGAGAGGTTTTTGTTCATTTTGTTGATATTGGTGGAGTTATTGACCATCACTGTTTAAAGTTGCTTTTCATAAAACTTCAAAAATAATATTCCCAGACATATTGTGCCATAATCTCTGTAGATAAAAGTATAATTTACACACCTGTCGTAAAGGTACTTCCTTTCTGAGCAATCTTATTTCCTGATAATCAAAGTCATAATGCTTGTCGTCTGCCAGTGGTTTCAGTTCTACGTCACCTCTTATGTGTCGAGTTTTAATGCCTTTTCCCAATAAATGGGAATGCTGCCACAGCCCAAACGCCTTGATTTCTCCTCCGGGAGCATGTTGTAGAGCCTACAAGAAATCGTTAGTTTACTTTTAACAATATATGTAATTAATCATTTGACAGTTTTTAACCCCCTCAAATAACAATAGACCATTTTCACATTTTCGACTCGATTATAAGATTATGCTGTTTTACAGCAGTTATTTCCCTTTAAATCGGGAACCAGATTTGCATGCAAAGTTCAATGAAAATAACATATGTACATGTACACAACAAGCTGTTACAGAATTATAATATTCGTAATCTCTACAATATTTTAATGTTGCAAACGGCATCGGTGGCGTTAGTGTGCTCGTCTCGAGTGCGGTAGATCGTGGGTTCGAGCCCCGGTTGGGTCAAGACAAAGACTATACAATTGGTATTTGTTGCTTCTCCGCTAAGCACGCATCATTAAGGAGAAAGAGCAAAGACTGGTTGGCTCGGAATCAGACTAATGTGCCCGAGTGGTGCGATATTCTATCCGTTGACTGTTGTTTCAGTGAACTAGCACTATATATAAAATCCAACTTAGCGTGTTGGTCTAGTACAAAGCGGACTTCATCGTCATCTCATTGAAAATTAACTTGTTCTCACCATGATATAGCTGAATAATTCCTGAATTGGCGTTAAGCAACAATCACTCACTCACTTTAATGTTGTAGCAATTTGTAAATTTTCTAGATGCTATAAAATTATCCTAGGTTCAACTATCTACAAATTGCAAACAAATTTAATCAGATTCTTTGCCTTTTCGGTTGCTCTTGCTAGAACGGGTACCATTTTTTGTCATTTCATAAGGCAAATAACTACTATTAAAATCAAATTGAGAATGTGCAAAAAAAGGTATATTGTGAGTTATGGTTCTTACTGCTACAATTAAACACTATTGTAGATATATCATAGTAGTGAGTTTTATTGGGTATGGGAGACTGGAATACCGAGATAAATGCAGCGACTTTCCCTACAATGAGGTACAGATGAATTATACATTTTTACTGTTGGGGAAACCGGAATACCCGAAGGATAAACACCGATCAACCGGAAGTCACTGATAAACTTATTTTTATTATTTGGGACTAATGCGTGTCCAGAAACATGGTAATGTGTCAGAGTGGGGCAACATGTCTATCTGCAGATTAATAAGCCAGCACTGAATGGAATCTAGATTAGCGAGATGTTCTTGTAAAATGTAGGTATCATGTTCCTCTTATTACCACGCTTTCTGCTCTCGTCAGAGAAAAGCTGTAGAATTGCTCATTAGCACATATTAGTCATTGATCCACTCTATCAGTCATTGATCCACTCTGTGACACAAAGAACATATTATTCCTTATGTATATGTCACACGTCGAAAAATAAACTCATCCCTTTTACTACGGGGCTACAAATTTAGGTCATTTGTCTATCAGTGATATTTGTAAACAAAGACTGTGCATGAAGGTGTGTCTTATCCACCATGAGAGATATCTGCCAATGGTGTGGCAACTTGGTAGTGATTGACGTAAGATACCCATAATTCACTACACAGAAATTGTTAGTGATTGTATGTATTTACCTTATTAAAGCACTCTGTAGAAATGTCGTGACCCTCCACGAAATCACTATAGTGTGGAGGAATGATCTGTTGTTTATTCTCCAATATACCTATAGTCAGAACACCTGCGTCGTGTTGACGTAACTTTGGCGTATAATGAATTCTAATTCCTGAATTATCAACTAAGCCTAAAAAAGAAAATAGAAACTTGATAATAAGTTATTTGAAATGGAGAAAAATAAAGATATGCAATTGTTTCCTGTTATTTTTAAACATTTTTCAAAATCAACAATACGACTATAACATGTATATATATATTTTCCTTCAGTTGCCTGTGGGTTACGATATTTCTCCACTCAAGAGAGTTAAATTTTGAATTTTAACCGCAAGCCGTCTGGCGAGTGGTTAAAATTTTAATTTAACTCTCGAGAGTGAAGAAATATCGTAACCCACATGGGCAACTGAAGGAGAATTTGTTTCTTCCATTATTTAACACGAACTTTATCTCAAAATTTGAAATTAATGCGTTTGAAATAAAAATGCGGGGAAATGCACGAGACCTTTTAATCCTCTAGAGGATTACATAGTTTTCCACTACTGGTTCAGCGGGGTTAAAACGCCGTAATAATGGGAGGAAATATTTTATCCTGCAGTCATTTCATTTGTTCTACTATACATGTTTACTTTATTCTAGTATGCACATAATATTCTCCTGGTGCCTGATAGAGAGCAAACGGTAAGAAACGACAACTGTATACAATGCAGACGTGAGAGAGGCTATCATAGAAAACGGATTTAACTATGCTTGATTCTGTTCTTTTCAGTAAAAGTTGACAGTTGTTTTCGACTTGTTGACATTGCAGGCTAAATATAATATACGAATATTGTCGAATATTGTTAGTAAGAAGATTTTGAAGATACCAAAGGGGTATTCAGAATCCGTATATCGGAGAAGAACAGACAACACAATGGCCAAAAGAAAAAGTGCAAAAGGACAAACAACGATCTACAAAACATGCATGTAGAACTAATGATAGAGTAACACGAATCCGAATAAAAACCGGGGGTGAAGTAGTTCCTACTCCACCTGTGGCACCCATCTTGTTAATATAGTTACAAACCCGATAATAAGTCATGAGTGAGGAAAGGACCGGGAAGTGTTTACGACAAGTGGAACATATCCGTGGTCATTTGTGACACAGATATTCCATAACGGTCAACCAAGTCATGTTGGCGACCGTAATACTTTCGACGTGATCACTTCAACTTAACCAATAGGAACCCTCGGTTCAATAGCTTCCTTGTTAGTAGCAACACTCTATCAAAGAAATCCTAGTAAGAACCATAAGCTCTTGAATATCGTAGTAAGCGCGTTTCTTTTAACTTCAAAATATGTTTTTCATAATCGATTTCGTTTAGGCCTTTTATATGATAATGCACTCACTCATTATTACATACTTTTCTGGATCCGACGACGGAGATGCATTATTGCATATTATTTAATTTAACCGAATGTAACTTTTCATACAATTTGTTCGGTTGAATTGCATAATACAAAAATATGTATTTCGAAAACAGTCATTGTTAATGCTAAAAGTCGGAATCACAAGAATTATAAATGAATACCTGCTACGCCTCCAGGATTATTGTAATGCATTTCAATGATGTAACCATACTGACTTTCGTTTTCACCGATAGGAAATCCGGCATTTTCTGGGAAATTGAACGACTATCAAATAAAGTATAAATGTTATGAAAAATAAGACAGTTGTAAAATATATAGCATATTAAAATATGCGTACATTTTTAAAATGAAAAATATACCAGAGTAACACAACGGGTGCCACTAGTGTAGCAGGAATTGCTTACCTCTCCGGAGTTTACTCCCTGTATTTAATGAGATTCGTGTTGCTCAATCTTTAATTTACTGTGTAGTAATGAATAGATCATTGTTTTCCCTTTGCGCATTTTCGTTTGGTCATTACGAAAAGAAGGTTTAGGCAGTGGCCATGAATTCCATCATTGAATTGTCTGTCCTTCTTCGATTTACAGATTTGATCATCTCTTTGGGGTCTTCAAAGATTGTTTTACCCTATTAGTAAGCGCTTGTATTTATTATATGATCGACTAATACGACATAATAATACCAATCTTTAATGCACATCTGGAATCATTCCAATCTTTTCATGCATCGTCATGTTGTTCAATACTTCACTGATTAATCGCTTGAAATCTTACCTGCGATTTGAATCGATATCTAGAGTTGTTAAATGTCGGATAATAACCCACTAAAAAGCATCGATCGGTTACAACATTTCCACAAGGCATCAAGCCGTATAGTATTGTTTTACTTACCCCACCCCCAACTGCCCAACCGGTTACAACATTTCCACAAGGCATCAAGCCGTATAGTACTGTTTTACTTACCCCACCCCCAACTGACCAACCGGTTACAACATTTCCACAAGGCATCAAGCCGTATAGTACTGTTTTACTTACCCCACTCCCAACTGCCCAACCGGTTACAACATTTCCACAAGGCATCAAGCCGTATAGTACTGTTTTACTTACCCCACCCCCAACTGCCCAACCGGTTACAACATTTCCACAAGGCATCAAGCCGTATAGTACTGTTTTACTTACCCCACTCCCAACTGCCCAATCGGTTACAACATTTCCACAAGGCATCAAGCCGTATAGTACTGTTTTACTTACCCCACCCCCAACTGCCCAACCGGCTACAACATTTCCACAAGGCATCAAGTCGTATGGCACGTTATAACAATCAAATTCCTTTCCTATATATTTATAATGCCTTCTACATTTGTACAGAATCATGTGATGTACGAAAGGTTCGTGATCCTTCTGTATTACAGGATCAAACTGCAAATAGAAAATTCAAAATGAACATGCACACGTGGATCGTGATCCTTCTGCAGGGTCAAACTACAATTAGAACATTCTGGTTTAACATATACTGTTGACTGACTGATTATGAAGGTCTAACCTTATACACGACGACACGAGGGGTGCCATGTATGGAACAGTAGATGGTATCTGTTTCGAGCCACAAGGAATAATACACAGATGATGTCATTCACTGAACATGAGACGTTATTTGTTTCCACGCACACAACGGGTGCCATGCATGAAGAAGGAGATATCAACTATATCGAAGTACACAGTCTCAAACATGACGGGAGCATTGCACAGAACAGTTTCGAAGCACATGGTCTCATACTCATCAGGTGCCATGTGCTGAGCATAAAATGATTACCGTTTCGAAGCACATGGTCTCATATACGACGGATGCCATTAACAAAACAGTGTATGTTTACTTTTTCGAAGGTCATGGACAAACAAAGATTTGCATCTGCTTCTCTAAAGGTAATATATCTATTGCCTTTTACGGTGATAGTGTCAGTCCTTCATCACCAACAAGGCTAGACAATATGAGTAACAAGGTGGGTGTTCTTATAAGAAACAGAATGGTGTTACCTTTCGAGAGCACCTGGTTTCAGTGTGTTCTATCTTCTTTATTGTTATATGTGTTGTGTTTTGTTTATCTGTGTTCAGTGTCTTGTGCCCAATGTTGTCCGTGTTTCGGTATTGTCCATTTTGGATTGCTACTTTGGTTTTCTTTAAAGTGTGTTACAGTTGTATATATTTTCGGGTTATACGGTTTAAGCTTTTTTATTTTCATTTTGATAGTAAGTGATATTTTTCCAATCTCGTTATTTATGCATTTTGTATTTTTTCCTACAATTCGATGACTAAACATAATACCAATAAAATTCAACTATTTCGCATGGCAACGTATTATTCCTTGTGAAACGTAATTAAAAGTTATCGTGTAGTAATCCACGGTATTGCACACAACAGTGTAATAGCGCTTCTCAATCGTGGTCTGATCGTTAAGAAAACATGATATTCGTATCAATTTGACAGTTTTGCTAAACAATAAAAGGATAATTGCACAAATATTGGTGAATAATGCCCATCTTAGAATATTTAAATTGCTGCACTCAAGTTTGTGCAATTCCATATTTCACACGAGACAATATACAATAATATTCTTGCAATGACCTCTTTATTATTAAAATTTCAACTCTGTGTGATTTTAAGTGTTGAACTTGCTCATCCTTTCGGCGGAGCTGAGTTCAACCCCTGGTTTTTAGTAGATTCGTGTTGCTCAATCTTTAGCTTTCTGTGTTTTGTTTTCTGGATTATTGTGTAATGCTGATGAGCAGCAGTCATCATAACTATCTTGAAGTACTGGCACAATGGAAACCACGCCCGTTCAGAAATAATATATATTACCAAAACCGCTCAAACAAAAGCTACATAACATACAAATCAGACCCCGGATTAAAACAGACCGGGCTCCGGCGCCACAAGACTTGAGAATTTACCTAAGTCTGAGAATATTCTCAAATAAGGAACTCAGCTAATCAAATTTGAGTATTTCCTTATTTGAGAATATTCTCAGACTTAAGTAAATTCTCAAGTTTTGTGGCGCCGGGGCCGGAATTCATAATTTATCATATTACACCAAAAGAAAGATAACTCTTGACTATGAAATTACCAAACGTCTTCACCATACCAAATATGAGATATTACAATTGTTTGCCCCCTTGTTCTTTTTATTTTGGCCATTGTGTTGTCTTATCTTTCTTTGCTTAACTACTTCCGCTTTCCCATTCGACGTCTTCAAACTTTTCTGAAACAACTTATTTCACAAGTGTAATGGCTGCTGTTATATCTACCTTTACTATATGTTGTTTGGTTGTTATGTCTTGTAGAGAATAAACTCGGCATCTGTAAGTAGTACTGGCTGTGGGAATATGGTACTGTAAAATATTACATGTTAATTAATAAAACAATGAAAAAACGAAGACTTCAACAACTGTCGAAACAGTTCTAATATATAATTGAAAAATCGTAGAATTATTTGTTTGTTTGTTTGTTTGAAGGTATTTAATGCCACTTTCAACAATATTTGATCTATATCGTGGTGGTCAGTTTTCTTGGTGGAGGAAACCGGAGGACCCGGAGAAAACCCCCAACCTGTCGCAAGTGACTGACAGACTTTATGACATAAAGTTGTATCGAGTACACCTCGCATGAGACAAAATCAATACTCCTAACACATATACATGACCCCTCACTTTTCTGGCTTGGTACAGGCACTTCAATAATCAGTGGCGGTGATAAACCATTTTCATCGGCCCAAACACCCCTTCCAAGTGAAATATATTAAAGGAATAATGGTATTATAGTTTCATAGCATAACGTCAATATTTGTCATTTTGGACTTTTTTTACTTATCAGTTTTGAAAACAAACATGTCTTTAGAATTATCTTTGAGTTATATGTTCTGCTTTCATTCCAATCACATTGCATTAATTACACTTCTTAGGTCTAAAGAATTTAACATGGTGGTCACTGTAGAACACTCAATTACGACAATAAAACACGTTTGACATAAGAATCATAAGAATTATGTATATTATGTATCTATAGTCTACTCACAATGTTATTTATAAAACAGTAAATCAGTTCACAATATAACTTGGGGTCGAGTGATTACATTCGGTGGTCTCTGACCACAAGTCCAACGCCAATGATATGCTCAACTGATAAGGTATCCCAAAAACCACACACGTTCATGTGTATTTCACCGGTGAGTTTTTTAAATGTCCGAGCTTCCATTAGTCTAGTAGTCTTGGATATATTTTCAAAATTGCTAAAAGTCACAATAAATACTAATACTTTTGTTTTATTTTCGTCAAGAAAACTATAAAGGCGAATCCTTATGTAAAGATGGAATATACAGTAGTGGCTATGAGAGACGCATTCAGACTTTCTTAGGGCAGCCGGACAAACCATTGGGCAAAAACATCCCACAAAGAAAAGCAAATAATCAGATAAGGAGCCACACAGCCACGCCTATTATTTTCCAAAGAACTCATTCATGGTGAGAGTTGTGCATATATATATGATTGGCCGTAATTTAAACGTACGCTTTGGTGAACAATGTCTTTAGTGTGGATGACATCAGGGAGTTTGATCTCTGGTGATGTTGACAACAACAGCATACTTCTAGCACCTCTGGTGATGGCTCCGTGCCATGGTAGGTGATCTTCATCAGTAGGATCATCTGGATGGTAGGCATAAATCATTCTCATTGTATCATCCTGTAGGCATAAAGTGTACGTTTCCAAATATGAAGTTGGCATAGGTTTAGATTTATGGTTTTTAACGCTACTTTCAACAATATTTCAGTTACTTTTCAGTATATCGTGGCGGTCAATTTTATTGGTGGAGGAAACCTACGAACCTGGAGAAAACCACCAACCTGTCGCAAATCACTGACCAACTTTATCACATAATGTTGTATCGAGTACACCTCGCTATGAACGTGGTTCGAACTCACAACGTTAGTGGTGAGAGGCATTGATTGCACATGTAGTTGTAAATCCAACTACCATACGATCACTACCATGACCACGCTTGAAGTTGACATATATTTTTGATTGTTTTCATTTATTGAACAAAAAAGTGTCTTTCTAGGGTCACCTATGCCTGCGTGAGGAAAACCTCAGTAGCCTTGTATGTACTGAAACACTGAATACGATTAGCATTTCTCTATAACACCAGTGGTACATGAGTATCATGAGACATTCGCTTATTCTAAAAAAAAATGTTAGACTTTTTAAGATAATGCCAAATTCACTATAGTTCGTTCGCTTCAAAACTTCTGTGAACCTTTTTCATTTTCACTCTATAGGACCGAAGCATATGTTTACTCATAGTAATCGAAGCTGGAATCAACCTTTGTTCAAAAAATGTTAGAAGATACCACATGGGTAATCAGAAGCCGGAAATCGACGAAGTACAGACAAAATACAATGGTAACTTATCAGACAACGCCTACATTTGTACATTCGATTCCTCCACAAAGCGGAGGGCAACCTTGGTAGTAAACTATTAGGTGTGCTCGACTCATGTTAGGAAGATAGTGGGTTTTATCCCAGATCGCTATGTTGGTATCTGCTGATTCTGTGGTAAACACGACGCATTATGGAACACATAATTGAGTGAATCGTGGTCACGATAATGTTTCCGAATGGATATCTATCACAAAATGTTGCTTCATTGAGCTAACTCTACAAATAATCCAGATGGCGAAGTTGATGGTTCACGAGGAAGCCGCAATGCCAATTTTATTTTCCTTGGTTTGACCAGGTCTAGGCTCGAACCCACGTTCTATCGCATTCGAGGTGACACCGCTAACCATTACCAAACCGATGAGGTCATTTAATCAAACGGTAACTTTGTATTGCCTTGATATACTAGAAAATTGTTCGCTAAAATGTAATACAAAGTATTATACAATTGTTAATAACTCAGAATGATATTGCTAAGATTCTACGAATGTTTGGTGTAAAACACTAATCAATCAAACAATGCAAAATGAAAGCTTGAATTATAACTTACCACAATATCAGTGTCGTTACCATCACATGTGACAAGGGGTCTTTCAAATTTCAGCATGGTCCCAAAATTATTTTCTTCTCCATGAAGAAGAATCCAGTCTTGTGATTGGTCAATTACTGGTTGGACATGACCAATAGTATGACGATCCTGTAGCAAAAATTACGATGAAAATTTTGCATTTTGTAACTTTGTTTTCACGAATAATTTAATATACAACAACAATCAAATTTTTCATAAATAATATCATTGGAGATTTATAGAACTAAAATGAAAAACCAAAAATGCTACAATGTCTGGACATTTCCAACATCTAACCGGAAATCGCAGAAACAGAAAGGGGGTTATGCTGTTTAACGTCACTTGTGTGATCTTATTTGCTTTTAGATGATCTTATGTGCTCCTATTTACTTTTTATGTGCTCTTACTTGCTTTTATATGCTCATATTTGATTTATCTGTGCTTGCCTGTTTTAACAATTTATGTTTTACTTGTATATATGTTATAGTTAGTTTTAAGAGCTTCATGTAGCTCATGTTATTTGCTATATGTATATGTGTGCCGACTTTAAATAAAATTTACTTAATTACTTACTTACTTTCAACAATATTTCAGTTAAATCGTGTCGGTCAGTTTGATTGGTGGTGGATACCGGAGAAAACCATCGACCTGACACTGACAAACTTTATCACACAACATTGTATCGAGTACACCTCGCCATGATCGGGATTTGAACTCATAACTTTAGTGGTAATAAGCATTGATTACACAGGTAGTTGTAAAATCGATACTCCTAACGTATAAACATGAGCGCTAACTTTTCTGACTCGGTACAGGCAGTTCAATAAGAGGTGGCGGGATTAGAAAAAAGTTATGGGAGAGAGAGAGAATATAAAAACAAAAAAATACTCACAGAGAAATGGGTAACGCCATCTTTAACCCACCCTATGATGACGTCAGACGGGTACATTTTACCATTTGGTGAAATTCCAAAACCAACATAGCCTCTTGTCTTAACGTGCAATTCAAATGTTATGTGAGTTGTATTGAATTTCCAGTACACATGGAATTTCCCATAATTGTCTAACACTTCATGTAATAAATAGTCTTCCGATGGAACTGGCTTAGGGTGTGAAGCCGCAAGAACGGTAGATATTATGCTTATTATAAAAAGAACTGTCCGGAAAAGCTTTTCCATTTCGGCAGTGATATGATACAATAATCAGAATGTCAGTTATATAGTAGTGTAAGAAGAGAGATAACAGAGTTGAAAATTTGTAATGGAGATCAAATGTCAATTATTATCAAATATTTTGAAATGTACATGTCTTTGTCACTGCATGCAGTTCTCTGTTTAACTTTATAGTTTATTGACCGTTCTAAGACGAAGAGGTGAAAATATGAAACGAAGGACACGTATTTCAAATGAATGACACATATTTTGTAATTGCCTGTAGCTCGTATGTAGCTAGGAGGTTATTTATCTGGGAAGTTTCATTGCCTCTGCTATTACACCATCAATGTGTATGCTGCCATTTACTTTTGTGATAGTTTGTGGTCTTTTTGATTGAAAGCGAATCCGTGCAGGGTTTTATTCTGTCTTTCTTTCTTTCTTTTTAATTTGTTTTGATTCTGTCTTTGCTTCGTTTTGTTTTTTTTTTGTTACATTTTTTTCGTGGTGGTCCCATTTACCGGTTTAATATCGTCACATTTTTGTGTCTCTCCTAAGCAGTGCCCTATATTTCCAATTGCCTGTACCAAGTCAGGGCCATTGCGGTTTTCCCAGTCTTCCGATTGTTGACTGATTTTGTCTGTTTGTTGACTTATGAGTTTTGCCTTTCCCTTTGGAAGATTGCTTGGTGTTCGGTAATTTTGTTATTACCCTTATTTTCCAATGTCATGCGTCGTAGTCGTTTTTATATTCAGTGATATGAAGTGAGAGGTGATTGCTCGCTTTGTTGATATTGGTAGAATTATTCACCATCACTTTTTGAAATTATGTTTTAATACAGAGAGTTTATTGAACAGGATCCTGCTTTACAATCACCTAAGCAGCCCATGGTAGCTCACTTGGAGCCCTTTCTTGTTTAAACCTTTCATAATGTTCTGATTATCTTCTGTACTATCATTGTAATCATTTGAAATTCACAAGAACAAGTTACTTTTTAATGAGAGAACAATGGTGTCATTGCTTAGTTAGACCAACACACAGAATTATATTTCTATTGTGCAGGCTCAATGAAACAACAGTTTCCCGGTAGATCTGTTCTACTCCCATTCGTGTCAAGGGTGTATTCTAACCTAAATATGTGATAAAATGTTTCAGCGACTTACTGCGGGTCGCTTGTGTTTCTCTGAGTACACCGGTGATAAAGTAGACGTTCACGATATGACTAAAATGATGTTGAATGCAAGTGGCGTTAAACATCGAGAACCTCTTCTATCATGACCTCTATATTACATATATTGTTGAAATAGAAAGATAAGTCATAAGATTTGTCTTATTTTGTAAGAATGAATATGGTACCGTAGTGGTTATGATCGTATGATATTTGGATTTACAAATACCTATGCATTCAGTGCCTATCACAACTAAAATTGTGAGTTCGAATCCCGCTCATGGCGAGTTGTACTGATACACCATAATGTGATAAAGTTTGTCAGTGACTTGCCGCAGTACGATGGTTTTCTGCGGGTACATTTTTGCGAGGAGGGACAGCCAACACAAAAGCGAAAGCAAAAGGACAAAGAAATAAACTGATGTACAAAATAACTCATAGAAATCTAACGATTGACCACAGGAACCACACTACAAAACGGGATAATTCCAGGTGCTCACCAGAAGTGTAGGTCCTGCTCAACTAGTCTCAGCAATTGAGTTACAGGTAAACGATACGAAATTCATTTGATATGGAAATCGTCATGTACTTGTGAAGGTTCCTAGGACTATATCCCATTGCTGATTAGCATGTCCATGTGTGGCGGATAGGAACTCTCATGATGGGGGAAAGCTTGACCATGGACCATAGTGAGTGTAACATGTTGGAAAGTTTCACGTTCCCTGCATGCTAAAGGTCTCTTTTGTAGATTTCGACAAAGAAAAAGAGTAGGCAACGTGTAACCGCTACAAAAGACATTGTTCCGCCCCTATACGGATCTCCATATTTTCTCAGTAGAAGTCAAAAGTCGTTCACATGGTTGACCAATCCCTTCCCTCATTTATATATAGTTTCTCTGTATTATTAAACTTGTTCTCGTCCTGAATATGGCTGAAATAGTGCTCGTTTCACGTTAATCAATAACCAATCAATCACGATCAAATCATCTCTTCTTTCTGATTGTGAATGAAAAAAAAACAAGACCATGTAATTCAATCTGTTTTTATTTATATATTATATAAGTGTATCCCGTATCTATTAACCTGTAGAACACTTTGTAGAGACTGGCTCCTGCCATGGCACGTTAGGTTCGTCCAGATGTATATATCTTCTAGAATACTGAAATATATATATAATACAGAGGTAATTCACTTTATAAAGCGTTACCATGACCGTCTTGTAGTTTTGATCTACCCGTGCAATCAGTGCCAATAGATGTGGAAACCGTGACCGTGGACAATAGTGGGTAAAGTATTCATGAGCGAGTAGCTGGTCATTGTACAGCATCAAAATTGGGCGACGTACGGTGGGATGCCGCCCAAAGTTATATTAAAAACCATTGTATTACGAATGCCGTTTGACATCATCATCTGTTTGATTCTTTACAACCATTTAAGAAGCAAAGGGTATCTGATAGAGTCGGAGTGTCATGTATTGTTCTTTTGAGTCCACTCTTCCTCACGGACGTAATAATTATGATGATGATGTCAACCAACATGTGTGATACAATAGCCATACGAAGAGCCACTCGCATAATTTATTGAATATTCATCATTATATTTATTGTCTTCAGCTAAAGGCAAAATTTTCCGTGTTATATAGGTGATAAGCGGGTCAGTGGAAAATCACTTACAAATATTGATAAGAGTCGCGGAATGAAACAAGTATGTTTACTTGTGTGTGCGAATCACAACTAAAGTTGTCAGTTCTAATCCGTGAAGGAGGTGTACTCGATACAATGTTATGTGATAAAGTATTTCAGTGACTTGCTTCAGATCGGTTGTTTTCTCTTAGTAATACAGTATCATCCGCTAATAAAATAAACCGTTACGGCGTTGATGATAGCAAATGACGTTAAACATCGATAACCTCTATGTAAAATATATTTAAAAAATAGAAAAAAGCGATCAAATGAAAAATATATCCAGGTACCAATATTGTCCGGATTTAAGGGAAGGAGTGCCACTAAAGGAGCAGAAACTGCTTACTCTTCCGGAGCACCTGAGTTCACTCCGGGTTTTATGTGGGTTCGTATTGCTCAATATGCAGTTCTCTGCTTAGTGCTAAGTAGATCATTGTTTGTCGTTTTCTCTTTTTCATTGTTTTGTCTGTCCTTCGATTTACGGCTTCTGATTACCCTTTTATGGTCTTCAGACTTCTCTTTTTTTCTATCTAGAAGCAACCGGCAATCTGTTTTCCTCATTTCGCTGTTTTGTAGTCTTGTGTATATTGTTTGATATTATATTGCTTTGCATAACATTTTATAATACATGTATTTCCTTTTGTATTTTTGTACGTTTCTGTTGTATTTTCTTAATTTGTTTTGTTTATACATATCTCTTTTTGCATGTTGTCGACATATAAGTGAATATTACACGAAACAACTTCCAAAGCATTAAGCAAAGATAACTTTCTGATTGGAGCTCAGCTGTTAACACAAAAGCTAGTCACGCAAGGTTACGTTGCTCCTGTGTAGAAGTCATTGCTACACAATTTCGTCAATCATCCCCAGGAACCGGTTGACCGCTACGAAATGGCAGTTTGTCTTTCCATTGTACGTAGACTCTTTCTTTCCTGTCGATATCGGACTTGACTAGGAATAACATAAGAAACAGGAAGTGTTTACCCTTCGCGAGCACCTGGATTTTTCCTTGTTTTTTTTTCTTCTTTTTTTTGGCGGAAACCTTGTTGCAGCTTATCTTTTAAGATTCCTGTACTGTGTTGTTGTTGTTGTTGTTGTTGTTGTTTTGTTTACATTCATCCTTTGTCTTTTGCCCAATGTCTGCAATTCTTGATTACCCGTTCGGTTTGCTCTAACGTTTATTTATAATATCATCATTTTTGCTTTACATTCAGGTAAAATGAAAAAAAAGTTATAACAAAATTCATTACAAACACAACAATTAATAAATTTACTCAACATGCAGTTTTCAACTTACCCGATCACGTGACAATATACAGAACTCACTCAAAGTACTGTTGTCTGTGTCTTTTTGGAATTTGTCTCGGACTGTAGCATTCGTCCAATCATAACCTTCCACGATTTTGACAAGTTGGTGTATACTCTTATGACCGGGAATAGTATCATATATGGGACCGGCTAGCATCATTTCAATTGAAAGTCTTGGATAGTAGTATATGAAGGAGAAACACATCTCGTTTGATGTAGAAAAGCCACCCTTGTATAAAAATAATTAAACATACTTTATTTTCTTAAATATATTAAGAAGGGCCCGGGTGGCTCAATGAGTTAGGTGGTTGGATTACCTAACAACTCATATACGTCGTGGGTTCGCGCCCTGCTTTTAAGTTTAAAAATAGGGTTCACTCGACTCGCAGCCGCAAGTGATAAAGCTTACCAGTTGCTTGCCCATGGTCGGTGGTTCTCTCCCATCACTCCGGCTTCTTCTACCACTAAAACTGGTCGCCATGATATAGCTGAAATATTGCTGAAAGTGGCGTTAAAAGACCAAAAATCAAAAACTCAAAATCTTAAATATATTTAGACATTTGACAGATAGACTAACAAATGTAGGACGCTGGTGTGGTCTTCGTGGCTGCGATCACAGTGTTTCGTGACAGAAGTGGAGATACTTCGTTCAAACATTCACTGACCCTGCTATCCGTTGTTGAACTTGTGATTAAGCTAATCATATGATTAGCCATAATTACATGATTCATTCCTAATCAAATAATTAACTAATTCAATGATTAAATATGATTCGTAGATGCATTGATTAAATTTGAGTTCAGCAACAAAAGGTATTCATTGCATAGGACAAGTATGGGATTAGGAATTAATTATGTAATTTTGGCTAATCATCTGATTAGTTTAATCACAAGTTCAACAACTGATCCCAGCTGTTATTGCTTGTTGTTGTTGAGTTTGAGTGCGGTCATTTTTAGCCTGTGGAAGCGTGTATCTGCAGGCTTTTTATCGATTGTTTTTTTATATTTTTATTACCGTTACAGGTCTATACATTCACCCGTTTAGCACTTTTATGTCTTTCCACGCCATGACCTCCATTTCAATCTGCATATTTCTTAATCCTTTGTTTTCAATTATTTTAGGTGTGAGAGGTAATTGTTCAGTGAGTTGAGGTGTGAGGTAATTGTTTAGTGAGTTGAGGTGTGAGGTGATTGTTCGGTTTGTTGATATTGGTGAAGTTATTGAGCACAACTCTTTAAGCGTTCTGTTTATAGTAGCAACTCTTTTTCGACTTAGTTTTTTTTTTTAAAGCTTTTATTTGTCAACAATCTTTTCAATCTTTGTAACGGATATTAGTATTGTGGACTTCGTTAGCTGGTATTATAATGAGAATACCTCGGATAGCAACATTTAAAATGCCACAGATTACCACAAATGTGTTCCTGCTGTCGTAGTCACAAGCATCACCATTCCTTGTTCATTAGCAGCCACCACATTTGACTTATCACCGGATTTTGATCATGAAAAGCACAAAATGTGTCACTCTTGGTGCAGGAACTACATACATATCCTGAACACGTTTGTTCATCTCCTGTGGTAGTGGGGTTCCCGTAGCTCAATTGTTACTTTTCTGTGGTATGTTTTGGACCAATGTTTGTCTTTTTTGTTTGCCATCCTGTTGTCTGTCTTTCTTCGATTAACGACTCCTTTGCTATTTCTAAACTGGTCATACGGCGTTGAAAGTGACGGTGTTAAACCCAGTACATGCATCCATAGCGTTAATCCACAACTTATAATGTAGCTACCATTTATTCTTGGTCATCTCCAAGAGGCAAGAGTCACGTGTCCACAAAGTGTTCTACGAACTTATATCAAAACGTAACCATTTAAATCTCAGTGTGATATTTATTTTTCCACCATGTAGCAATTTAAATTAGGTAATAGTAATTAACATGTATCTCGCTATCTTCATTATTTCATTATTAAGCAAATGCTCTTCATAATTAATATACAAGTGGTGAATGTACGTCATAATTGGAAGCCAGTTTTGTGCCGCTTGAAGGTAAGTTTTTACTTATAGTATGAGTTACTGTAAGGATAATATTAAATGTGATAGTGCGTCAAATGTCCCTAAATATCTGCTAAACAACGGTTTGTCCATCGTTCAAAACCTTCTTGTCAAGCTCTCAAACACTTCGACAATGTTATTGCGACATGTTGTGGAAACAGTGTCTAACTTAGTCGAAGTGTTTGAGAGTTTGACAACAAGTTTTTGAACGATGGTTACACCGTTGTGTATGGGACATTTAGGGGAATTCGACGCACTATCGCATTTAATGCTATAAATAAAAACTTACATTCAAGCGGCACAAAAATGGCTTCCAATTATGACGTACATCCACCCCCTCCCCCCTGACATAGTACTTACATATGTTATGTTTGGTCGTAATTGTGAATTATATGTACACTCAACTCGGATACTATCACCCTACAAATACAAAGACTTTGTCTATATCACAATAGATAGCTTCTGTCAATTTTATATTTCATCGTAATATTAACCTCCACATTCTAAGCACATATGATGTCAGTAATTATTCGAGATGAGCGAATTAAAATATATTGTGAGTTTTATCTTGGCATTGTTAATATAGTCAATGAAAGATGTTCTATTAGTTGGTTTTTTTACATTTTCTATTTCATTCATTTGATAATTTATTAATTATTTTTTATATTGTGTGTGTGTGTGTGTGTGTGTTTTGAATACGAGACTTTCTTATTTTAATCGTGTTTCACTGGTATTGCATTGCCGAAGCTGATTCTGTTTTTGTCGAATGTTCTAATTTACTAGTTTTAACCTTTGCAATACATTTTAAAGTCTAAATTAGATTAAAACATACATATTTGTACGAAATTTGGGGAAATGGCAACCGATGTATGAAATATGCAAGGTTAACTATCAAACTTATTTTTGACTTCTCTAAATCATATAAATTTCCCTTTTCACAGAACATATCACTATCACCACCCAATTATAATATTCATTCTCCAAAACAAGGTATATATCATTTTGTCGTAACATAAAAGGAATTGTTAGCTTAAATTGTGTACGGTGAAGACCTCGTAGGTTTATAACTTGTCCATTGTCTATAATTGCTTGACAATAAATAAACGAGAATACCGAAGGGGCAATCAAAAAAGGACAATCCAGAAAAACTGACAGCAAAGTGTACACAAGACGAAGAAACAATATGTACATACCTCCCGTAGAGGTATTTCACCCTTGAGCAGCCTTGTCTCTTGATAATCAAAGTCATAGTGGTTGTCTACAGCTATAGGCTTCAATTCCACGTCATCTCTCATATGTCTAGTTTTAATAGCTCTCCCAATTAGATGAGCATGTTGCCATACTGCAAACATTTTGACTTCCTGCCTACCACTATCGTTAAAAGTCTATAATTCACAATTATCATAGGTATCATTATTATTACTCAATAATCAATCAATTAGCACACAAAAGATGTACAAGGGTACACAGATGTACTATGATTTCCTAACATTACATCGGGGACCGTCGTGGTCGTATGGTACAAATAATGTAGTTGGATTTACAGCTACGTGCACAACCAGTGCACATTACACTAGGATAAATAGAAGGATGTCGTGGTCGTGATCGTATGCTAGTTGGATTTACATCTACCTGTGCAATCCGTGCCTATCACCATCACTGAATTGTGTGTTCGAATACCGCTCATGGTGAGGCATACAACATCATGTGATAAAGTTTGTGACTTGCGACAGGTGGGTGGGTTTCTCCGGATACTCATCCACCAATAAAACTGACCGCCACGATATAACTGACATATTGTTGAAAGTGGCGTTAAACACACCATAACAATACTCCACTAGGGTAAATGAAACGATGTCACTTTTGCATTGTTATCTAATAAGAAGAGTTTGAAGATACCAAAGGGGTAATCAGGATCTGTAAATAAAAGAGAGACAGACAACACAAAGGTCAACAAAAAAGGGACAGAAGGACAAACAACGATCTACAAACCACTATGCAGAAAACTGAAAGTCGAACAACAGAAATCCCACTAAAAACCTAGGGTGAACACAGGTGCTCCGGAAGGGTAAGCCGTGGCACCCGTCGTGTTACTCTAGTTACAAACCCGAAGATAAGTCATGCATGAATGAGAAAAGGAACGGGTATTTGATCAATGACAGTAACTTCAAAAATAAATACATTACCTGGGATAAAAAGACAAGTATCGGAGAATCCTCTTTATTTGCTTATTTCAGTAATTTGACTGATATATAAAATGATAAAAATACCACAACTATGGAGGAATTCCACAATCCAATAGAAAAATCGTAGAAGCAAACCAAATCGACACCCTTAACACACATATACACAACCCTCACTTTACGGTTTGGTACAGGCACTTCAATGAATAGTGGCGGGAATAAGACCGTTTTATGGACCAAAACGTCCCTTCTTTGTGAACTGATGCGGTCATGCAGGTGTTTTCCCACTTGTGAGTAAAATGTCAATCATTTCATAGAACTTTTGTATTGCATTATGGTAATAATGCTCAATATTTCAACTGTATTGCGGTGGTCAGTTTTATTGGTGGAGGAATACGGATAATTCACACGACGGGTGCCACTATTGGAGCAGGAACTGCTTACCCTTCCGGAGCATCTGAGTTCACCTCCGGTTTTTAGTGGGGTTCGTGTTATTCAATCTTTAGTTGTATATGTATGTTTTGTAGATCGTTGTTTGTCCTTTTATACTTTTTCTTTTGGCCATTGTGTTTTCTGTTCTTCTTCGATATACGGATTCTGATTGCCCCTTTGGTATCTTCAAACTCTTCTCACAGGAAACCATCAACCTGCCACATATTATCAAATAAAATTGTTCCACCTATACTATGTCATGGCCGGCAAAAAATTGAACTCGCAGATTTAGCTGTGATAAGAACCTAGTTGCATTGTCCATCCCACTGCAATACGATCGCGTCCATAACGGATCAGTCGTAGGACTTCCTGTTCAATATAAAAAAAAACTTTATCTAGTCATTTGACATTTTTGAGATCATCGCCCAGACGCTTTTAAGAGATACTTTGGTTTATACTTTTTAACACTGTCAACAGACGTTAGAGAAATATTTTGAAATTGTTACCGATGATAGACACTCTTTAGAAGCAGTTGCTATAGATTTGAAGTCGCTGTAATGTGGTGGAATTATTTGACTTTTTATCTCTCTTGCTCCGATGGTTAATACTCCAGCGTCATCCTGACGTAAGTGTGACGTATATGTAAATCTCATTCCCGAGTTGTCAACAAGACCTGCAAATAAACAAAAATGAAAGTACGGTAAACATATTTGGTGAACTTAGACGATTTTGGCTGCGCTGTTTATATCCTTTAGCTTTCTTGCTCCCAATTTTTTTAAGCATTATTTGGCTTTACAATCTTTTTGGCTCATTTTGATGAAGGTTTTTCAATGTAAACTTAAGGCTCACGTTGGCGACAAAATATATTTGACATGAAAATATTCATAGTTAAATGCAACAATTTAATAGCACCTACCTGACACTGCCCCTGGATTGTTATAATGAACCTCTAAAATATAGACAAATTCTTTCTCATTTTCACCAAGTGGTAATCCAATGTGATCAGGAAAATGGAACGGCTAGAAAAAAAACAAATATACCAGATAAAACACAACTGTAGTTGGCTATTTTGTCCGCCATTACAGTTCAAATTCAATGTGCAAGTAATATTATGGGTGTTTATTTCCGCTTCCGGTACAATTGCAGACATATCCATTATATTCGTGGAAAAAACAGCAGAGTACCCCGAGAAAACAACATTATAACATGCACTGCCTAAATTTGTATCTTATGGTGTTTTTGCATTGCTTGAAACCATAACCTTGTACGTCGTTAATGAAATTATATGGTCGCCATTTATAAAGAGATAAATACTATGGGTACAATCTATGTAATATTTTCATTAATGCTGTTTATGCATTAACATCCGAGAAGAAATTATCTAAACACGTAATTCAACAGAAAAGTAAACTTAATAAATAATTGATTTTGATTGATTATTGGTGCTTAAAGCCACTTTCAGCAATATTTCAGCTATATCATGGAGACCAGTTTTAGTGGTGGAAGAAGCCGGAGTACCCTGAGAGAACCACCGACCATGGACAAGCAACTGGTAAACTTTATCATTTGCGGCTGCGAGTCGAGTGCATGGTCGAGTGCACAGCTTAATAAATATGGAGACAGTAAAGGAAACATATTAAACTAGCAACATAGACATCAGAGTGATTGCTTCCCTTGACTGTCGAAATATACAATATCTTGACAGTGTTGAGATCAAAGTAAGAATTTTGATATATAACTCAGTTTAGCATATAGTAATAAATATTTTCCTATTAATTTCAATGGGAAGTAATCAAGCAATATATCCTTGTATTTGCACGCTAAGTATCTTCATTTTCGGAAAAGTACTGACGCATTCCGCAATTGGTCTTCAATTTATTGCATCATTTGTCATTTGGTAAATAAAAATGGCCAGACTGCTGCAAACTACATAATTTGAGAAAATTCTACCGGAGGAACGCAATGCGGACGGTATTAATGTGGACACACAAACAAAAATATTGATAAAATGTATATTGCACTGGTTCAAATGTAGTTCAATGTTCCACCAAAATATAATAAAATACATAATATTTTTTATATAAAATGCTTTAGGCATAAAATATTTATTGCTTTTGAAATATATCTCAATGTACAAGACTGTACAATATTTTTCTTTTGTATTTTCTTTACATTCTAAAGTCCTTACTACACAAGCAGTCATATACTATAATTTTATAAAACTCAATTTTACCCATTGGTAAAAAATCAAATATCACAAAGTGAATAGTTTTCATATCTGTATTGCACATGCATCGAGATCAGGCTAATTTGATGTTGCTGGCATAAGACCATAAAATAAAAGTTAGAGAACACCGAAGGGGCAATCTAAAAGGACAATCCAGAGAAACTGGGAACAAGACGAAGAAAAACAAAACAAAAACACAACACAACACGTGTCGGACACCACTATACGCAAACAAACACAAATAACATGAATAAGGTATGAGCCCTCCTACAAAAAAAAAAGATTAGTGAAATATGAAGAACATTAAAGGAAAGTATCGTTGGTTATGTAAAAACAAACAAACAGGCAAGCAAACAAAAACCACACACACACATAAAGTATATCAGTTCTACAGTACTAAAACAAGTAAATCTTACACCACTGCCAACTGCCCATCCCGCTACAACATTTCCACACGGCATGAGATCCATTTCATTTATTGGAAGATTGTAGCATTCATACTCTCGTCCTATATATTTTCTGGGCTTACGGCACTTGTAAACGTTCATGTGATGTACAAATGGTTCATGGCCTTTCTGTATCCAGGATTCGAACTAATACAGAAAAAATTTTTTTTTTACTTTATATACACGTACTTATATTCACACATTTTGATATTTTAAGTTTATATTCAAACACTTCGATATGTTTCTATGTTTATATTCAAACACTTCATTATGATTGATTGATTGATTGATTGATTGATTGATTGACGTCCAGCGAGCAATTTTTCAGCTATATTCAGGACGATATCCACTTCATTTATGTTTCTATATGTATATCCATTCTCCTCGATAGGTTTCTATGTTTATACTCACACAATATATTATGTTTCTATATTTATTTTCATTCTCTTCGATACGTTTCTATGTTTATACTCATGCACTTCGATGTGTTTCTATATTTATGTTCGGTCACTTGGATATGTTTCAACGGCATCGATATCTTAATAGTTAGCGTGCTGGCCTCGGGTAATGTAGATCGTGGGTTTGAGCCCCGGTCGGGTTAGACCAAGGACTATGAAATTGGTCCGTGTTGCTTCTTCGCTAAGCACGCAGTTTAAAGGAGATAGGACAAAAACTTGTTGGTTCGGAATCAGAATTATGAGTCCGAGTGATGCGACATGTTCACCTGAGTAAGCTAGCAATATAAAATTCCAACTAATCGGGATGGTTTAGTATAAAGTGGACCTCTCATCGAATGTAACTTCTTCTCGCCATGATATGACTGAAAAATAATGATGTTAAACAACAATCCATCATACACTTTTATTTTGTCGTGTCGTCACCATGATTTGAATAATTTGTTACTGTTAGGTGGAACTGAATACCTTTCGGGAACATCTGAGTTCTCCCACTGCTTTCTTTTCCGTATTAGTATTGATGAATCTAAAGTTATTTGGTTAGTGATTTGTAGATCGTTGTACTTTTGGTCTTCTTTTGGTATTTGTGTTGTCTGTTTATCTTCGATATTCAGCTTCTTATTATCCCTTTGGTAACTTCAAACGTTCCTAATGTTCATTCATTATAAGTTTATATTCATCCATTCGGTATGTTTCTACGTTTATGTTCATTCACCTCGATATTTAAATTTATTTACTTCGATATATTGTCACTTACCTTCACCATGTGGTGTTTCGTTGTTATATCTTCTAAGGAAAATATTCTACAGTGATAAGTTGTCCGCTTCGTTGGTATATGGAACTACAACGTGAAAGTAATTTGGCTTTGCTGGTATAAACATATTTATTGGTATAACTGACATATATAAACAGAACAAGCAATTGTACAATAGGATTTAGAAACAAGCAAATGTCTTTTTTTAAATCTGTTTCATATGAAGAACATACCAAATATCACAAACAAATATATATGCATGCTGATCAAAATTTTAAACTTGTAAGAATTATTTATACAATGAGGGAAAAAAACAAAAATGTATGTAAGCATGTAGTTGAAAGCTACACAATGTACTTGAAAATATTAATACAAGAGATTGAATAAGATTGAAAAGGTGAAAAAGTATTATGTGAGCATTTCAGGGAGTAAAGATCTTGCTTTTTATGATGAAGGTTTGGACTGATTTAAATACTGCTTTGTTTTCTTCGTCATTTAGATTAACTGAGCCAAATATAAGTAGATGCAGTGAGATTGTTTCAGGGATATCCAAAAGTGAGAAGAAAAGTTGTTGTCTTAGAGTTGTGTGCCGCGAACAATCTAATAAGAAATGAGATACAGTTTCAGTTTTTCCACAGACACAAATTAGCGATTCACCAAGGCTTCTAATAAATGGCGTTGTTGGAACATGGAATAACAAGGAAGTTTATGTTACTACAGAAAAGAGAGACGTTGGGTAGGAATCGCCATATTATGGGATTTTTTTTATGTATTGAAGAGTAAAATGATTGCATTATTCTATGTCACAACATGTATTCTGCCTTACTTGCGTATATGCCAAATAATATTCGCTAACGACATAGATTCTAAAATACTCGAAAATATTCTCGAAAAAAGTCTCGAATTGCAACATTTGTCAAACATATTTTTGAAAGAAAAACAAAAGAGTATATTAGGTGGGATGTAAACTTGCTCTACCGTATATCATGGATCTAAATTATAAGAATATAAGCCCATATTACCTGATTCCGCATCCATTAAAACTCTGCAAATGTACATTTTCTTGATTGGTTGATGGTTGATAGCACATAGCTAATGCTTGAATTAAGGGGAAAGAAGGAATGACGTCACCACTATTGTCAATATGGCTGCTGCCTTACAGAGGAGAAGCTATAATATTTGATATTTAGCATACTAAATTAATAGCTTTCTGTGACTATTTTCATCTTAAAATGTGTTTAATTACCTTTTAATTGGTAATTAAGTTTTTATAACATTACATTATGCTTTTCTCTCCTTCCCCTTTAACTGGCACCTACGTTTTTATGGACTAAATCTTTGGTCTGGATATCATCAGGTAATTTGTATTGCTTTGATGTGGACAACAATAGCATACTTTTAGCCCCTCTCCTGGTAGCTCCGTGCCATTGTAGGTGATCGTCATCAGTAGGATCATCTGGGTGGTATGAAAATATCATCCTCATTGTATCATCCTGGTAATATAATTTCAAAAAAGAAATAACCAATAATCCATCAAGATAATCATTATGCAAAAAAGCAGTATTCAAATTGGACGAAAAAAAGTTCACTTTTTATAATCCCCCTTTTCTTGATCTCTCTTTTTTGTCAAAACCGGTAATAATAACATAACCCTATGCATTTTTCTGAAGGGAATGTTCTTGAGAAGAGTTTGAAGATAACAAAGGGAGGTAATCAGAATCCGTAATTCGAAGGACAGACAACACAATGGTCAAAAGTACAAACAACGATCTACAAAACACTACAGATAAACTAAAGATCTACAACACGAACCCCACTAATAACCGGGGGTGAACTCAAGTACTACGTAAGGTTTATCAGTTCCTGATCCACTTGTGGCACCCTAAGGAATTCATTAAAAACTCTTATCAAAATCAGTTAAACAATAAATTATCTAGTACAAAAAACGGAAACGTCCATTTTTGCACATTGAGCTCCGTAGTTTGGAAGCGGGTACCCCAAATCAATATATATCTTTCTGTATCAAGGATCTTTGTGTTTGTGGTAAATATTCAGAAGATGTCAACTGGAAATAAAGCTATCGCACGGAAACCATTTAGTCTACAGACGGACACCAACGCCATACCATAATATCATCGCAAAACGTTTGTGGTCGAATAAAAAGAAATGAAAATGACATATCGATTGAAATGTTTCCTCATTTGTCTAATTTCGATAACTGAGTTAGCATCTGAGTTAGAAAATATCTCATATTAAGCTATTAGCGAGGTAGTTTTGTGTAATCCATTCGGTGGTACACTATTTGGTATACTGGCCTCACTTTCGATATATCCAAGACCAAGGGGAAAACATTTTCATTTCATGGAATAATATACATGTAATACAATACTAGATAAGATGTTCCGAAAATATGAGCACATATGTACTTATTGTGTTGTATTAAATATAAAAAATTCTTACCACAATATCAGTGTCGTTGCTATCACAGGTAACCATGGCTCTTTCAAATTTAAGCATTGTTCCAAAATCATTCTCTTCTCCATGTAGAAGTATCCAGTCTTGTGATTGGTCAATTTCTGGTTGTACATGACCTGTTGTATGGCGATCCTGAAATGGTTGCAGGTTGATTTTTCTTACATGTTTAGAATAAATAACAGGCAAAAAAGATATATTTTTGCAATATATTATCAAATGTATGATAAAGAGTTTTCTCGAACCTTGTCTTTATTTTAACATATAACATCCTTTGTTTTCCTTGTGGAGGTATGTTTTATGGGGTGGTCAAATTGTCGTAGTATAGAGAGATAGTTAGGTGTGATTTAGCTTGGTGTCGTTAATCTTAGTGTTGTTCCATCGCAGGCATGGGGCGAATTACATTGCAATGTAATGCATTACATTACAATTACTTTGACAAAACCAGTATTATATTACAATTACAATTACATGTATTTTGGAAAGTAATGTATTACATTACAATTACTTTACCAAAGTAATGCATTATATTACACATTACATTTTATAAATTTTATTATCAAAAGAAACATATATACAAAATTTTATACTGAAATTTTGATAACCATTAAATAGGGTTTTAAAAATCTACACAAGTCGCTTTTACATTTAAACATTTTTATATTCTAAGTATACATCTCTGTGTTTTCTCTAAAAACAAATAACAGAGATGTTGTAAGGAATTTATTCTACCATTATATTTTATAATTATATTGTTAACTTAATCTCAATGTTATTTAATTACTTTTAAACCATAAATTCACTTGACAAAAGAAAAGAATTGATTGATATACAAACTAATTAGTAGTTTTTGACAGGTGTCAATGATCGATCATTCAACTTATTTCATTGATCTTTAAATATCTATGTCTAGGTTTTTCAATGACTATAATGGTATATGAAAATGATTCCAAATAAAAAACAATATCTGATAAAAATAATAACAATTGTTTTCATCACATGTTTTCTTAGTTAAAGCATTTATATAGTAAAATTTAAGCTAATTAAAACAAATTTTTAGTTTAATTCAAATATAAAGTCTATTTAACAAATTTCTAATATTGTATGATTTTAACTTTTACACATTTGTTTTTATTTGTACTTTGTAACAATACATAGATAGCACTTAGCAGACAGAAGTAATGCTATGTAATGCCATGTAATGCATGAATTACATGCATTTTTGCCAATGTAATGCATTACATTACAATTACATGTAATGCCAACATTGGGGCATTACACATTACATGCATTACTTGGGAAAATGTAATGCATTACAATTACAAATTAGCATTACCCCATGCCTGGTTCCATGTCAACAGAATAAATGTCAGAAATAAAGATGTTTGAGTAATGTTCATGAATAAATGAAACCTTGTGTTTAAGTAGCCTTAATTTTTAACTTAGATTTTTTTAATAGCTTATTACAAATAGTTTTTAATTTATATCGATTTCTGGCCTCAAATTTTATGTGTCATTAAATCAAAAGTGGCGTTTCATAACTCTATAGACAACTTGACTCAATGTGTCATGCGAGCTATTAACATTAATTTACGTGTGTCGTCTTAAGATTTCACATTTTGATCAGCTACTCTAAAACTAATAAACCAATTAAAATCATTTAAGCCAACTTTTTGCAAGAATATTGTTGGTGAAGCACTTCTATCGTCTTAATCCAGCAAAATCATGGCTACCATTGGCAATAGTTGGTTGATATGCGGACACTACAAAACTCTATTTTAAACTAAAAGTCCAAACTTATTTGTTATTAGGTATACAATAATTATGTGCGGTTTTCCACAAACATTCCTCATTTCGTATGAATCTGACGAATGCATGAACGCCATATGCAATTCTTGTTTCTTCTGATTGGTGGAAATTAAAAATAAAATCAATCTCCCCTATGTGAGGTCCTCTACAAACAAACCTGGTTTCGTATCATTCCATGTGTACCATATACAATTTTTGCTTTTGATTGGCAGAAATTAGAGAAAAAATAATATTCTCCTCTGTATGAAGTTTTCCACAAACATTGTTCAGTTCGTGTGAATCCGACGAATGCAAGAACGCCATATGCAATTCTTGTTCCTTATTGGTGGAAATTGGAGACCAAAACTTCTCCTCCGTGTGAGGTATTCGTATGAATAAAACGAGCATATGAACGTCATGTTCTGTTCCTGTATTTGATTGACGGAAATTAATATTCTTCTCTTAAAATAGAAGTCCAAATGAATCATAACTTCACACAAATGATGCTCATACAAACAAACGTGGCTGTCATTCTGATTTCTAATTTGTTGAGACTTAATAATATACTTCCCGAAACTACAAGTCCAATGGTACATAGCACAAATTACGTAAATGAAGTCTTCTACAAAGAATCGTTTACTGATAAAAATAAACGTGGCGACGACGGGCAATTTTTGTCTCAGAAACTACAAAGTTGAACCCAAGCAGTTAAGAATAATCAGATGGGCGATTCAGGACAAGATAAGTCTGTAGTTTGTTTTAATATTTCTTAATTGTTTTTAATTGCACGCCTTCTTTCTAAAAGAAAAAGAAAAATATTTTCATAACCTCTTGTATGACTTTTAATTATATAATACTCACAGAAAAATGGGTGACGCCATCTTTGACCCAACCTATGACGACATCAGACGGATACATTTTACCGTTTGGAGAAATACCGAATCCGACATATCCCCTCGTCTTCACGTGCAATTCAAATGTTATATGGGTCACATTGAATTTCCAGAAAACGTGGAATTTGCCAACGTTGTCTAACACTTCGTGCAATAAATACGCTTCCGAAGGGACTGGCTTGGTGTGCTGTGCTGCCTTAGCGGTCCAGCATAAGCATAAGATGACTATGACCTGCGCAAACACATCCATTTTGTCATATGATAATCTTGTTTTACGAATGTTTTCACTTATATAGTTAGATGATAAGAAGTCACAAGTTTGATTTTGAGATTTACATTGTGAATGATGAAATGTCTTATCTACTATAAGTGCTTGTATGTCAATCAAATATATATACCTATGTCAATCAAATACA
Organism: Gigantidas platifrons; assembly: GCA_002080005.1. Lineage (NCBI taxonomy): Eukaryota > Metazoa > Mollusca > Bivalvia > Mytilida > Modiolidae > Gigantidas > Gigantidas platifrons. Next base: position 110,394 of record MJUT01063078.1, read on the forward strand.
GTAAAACCTGTCCATACGGCCAACTCTATTAACCAGTAGTCTGTATTAAAATGTCATCCTTTTCTTGTTTTATCATAGAAAATTTCATGTAAATTTAACCTCTTTTAAGGGGACACCTGTCATGTAAAGCCACTTTTACTTTGTCCCAAAGGTGACCGCTTAATACAGGTTTGACTGTATATATATCAAAGCAACATGTCTTCGATGTTCTTACAATTTTAATACATTGTCATATATTTTTATTTGCTTGATGTATATGTCATTATAATTATTATTGATTAATTTGATGTGACTGTATCGTAGGTGTAATTAATGGTTTCACATGTCACAGATGGAGGTTATAATAAATGGTATCAAATTGTGTCAATTTTGTTTTTATGGCAAAAGAGTGCGCATCTTGTACAATTATTGATACGAAATGTAAAGGATGCTTACATCTCTACCGTCCGACGGATTATTTAGAACTTTCTGTAGCCGTGGGACGTCAGAGAGCTCTCCATAAGCAAAACAGCGGATTTTCCAGCGCAACTCGGTCATAGTGGTTGTCTACAGCTATAGGCTTTAATTCCACGTCACCTCTCATATGTCTAGTTTTAATAGCTTTTCCAATTAGATGTGCATGCTGCCATACTGCAAACATTTTAACTTCCTGTCTCCCACTATCGTTAAAAGCCTATAATTCACAATTATCATAAGTAATTTCAATGTTAACATGCAATATTTTTTACTTATTATTCAATAATCAATCAATTTGCAAACAAAAGGTTACAAAGGTACACAAATGTACCTTGATTCCCTAACATTACACTAGGGTTCATGAACAGTAGGTTAAAAAGCATAAACCAAAGTATCCATTAAAGGCATCTGCACCGTGATCTCAAAAATGTCAAATAACCAGAAAAGGTTTCTTTATTGCACAGGGAGCCTTACAACTGGTCCGTTGTGAACGCACTCGCATTTTAGTGGGATGGACAATTCAGCTTGGTCCTTATCACTACTAAAACTGCGAATTCGATTATCGTCCGTCCCATAGAATAGTTGATACGATTTTATGTGATAATATGTGCGGCTTACTTCGTATTCCTCCATCAATAAAACTGACCACCACTATATAACTGAAATATTGGACATTATGCACACATAAAATACAATTGTTAAAATTGCAATCAAGATGTGATTATTTAAGAATTGAATACCATGATACAATATAAACGTACCATGTGATGATTGGCATTGTACTCACATGTGGAAATTACTTCCATGACTGCTTCATTTCACAAAGGGGGGGGGTCCGTAAAACTTTCTTAACCCCTCCATTATTCATTGAAGTGTCTGTACCAAGCCAAGAAAGTGAGGGGCTTTGTATATAGACAATAACAGTGCATTGACTTGACATAAAATCGATATACGGATGAGGCTTAGAATCGGGGAAAATACCGAATACGTATGTCGAATTCAATGTCAAGTCAATGCACTGTTATTGTCTTTATACTGCAATCATTAGTGACAGTAATGGATATTACTACCAATATTAAAATTATTTAAAAAGTTAGTTACCCCCCAAGAGGCCCCAACTGATTTCTAAATGTTATAAACGGTCAGTGACCGTTTATCACTTGTAAAGATACTGTCAACGCATTTTGACTGCTCAAATAGAACGATTGCAGTATAAATGTGTGTTAAGGATATCAATTTTGCCTCTTTCTACGATTTTTCTATAGGATTGTGGAAATGTTCCATAATTGTGGTACTTTTTTCACTTCATATTTTTTAAGTCAAATTACAGAAAAAAGTAATTAAACAAGATTTTTAGATACTTGTCTTTTTAATCCCCGGTATTTATTTTTGTAGTTACTTTGCTACTGTCACTGATCCTATTCCTCGCCCTTTCATCATTCATGCATGACTTATGACTTGGTAACTAGAGTAACAAAAAGTGGTGTAGGAACTGCTTACTCTTCCAGACCATCTGCGTTCACTCCCGTTCTTTGATGGGATTCGTGTAGTTCGATCTTTTGTTTTCTGCATAGTGTTTTATAGATCGTTGTTTGTCCTTTTGACCATTGTGTTGTCTGCCCTTCTTCGAATTACGAATTATGATTACCCCCCTTTGGTATCTTCAAAGTCTTCTCATTAAAGAACAACGCAAAAGTAACGCTAGAGAAATATTTTGATATTTTTACCGATGATAAACACTCTTCAGAACCAACTGCTATAGATTTGAAGTCACTGTAATGTGGTGGAATTATTTGACTTTTTCGCTCTCTTGCTCCGATGGCTATTACTCCAGCGTCATCCTGACGTAAGTGTGACGTATAAGTAAATCTCATTCCCGAGTTGTCAACAAGACCTGCAAATAAAACAATAATGAAGAACCAGACACAAATGTGGTGACCTTAGTCGATTGTTGGCTATCCTGTTTAGCTTAAGCCTTTCGTTTTCGTGCTCCCAATTTTTTAAGCTTTTATTTGGCTTTCCAATCTTTTTAGCTTATTTTGATGAAGGTTATTCCAGAAACGTGTCGTGGGTACTAAATTTGATATATACGTTTTCATTGAATACCCTTTCTCATGGTAGTCTTACTCAATAAATTTCATTTCTAACCTATGATTCTCTGGATTGTTCATTTTTGATTGCTATTTCGGTATTCTCTAACATTTATCTACGGCAATAAGTATGCGACTTTTATTGTTAGTAAATCAATATAAATATATTTGTGGATTGTTAATGTTGATAGTATTCTGCAGACATTTTGTTTACCATATCGTGACTATCAACTAATTGGGATCGATATTTTTAACGAAAAGACTGGTGAAACATCTGACTTCGGGTAGGCGTCTGTTTACCAAAGCGCTCTAGGTCGGAATCGAAATACCAATCAACGTCGGTTATTAGAGGCTTGTGGTAAGAAATAGAAGATCTTAATCTTAAATCGTTGGAATTCCAATGGGAAGGAATAGTGCTCCTCTCATTGTTGATTTATATTTCTCATGAAACTATTCACTTGAATTAAGTACAACAATTTAATAGCACCTACCTGACACTGCCCCTGGGTTGTTATAATGAATCTCTAAGATGTAGACAAATTCTTTCTCATTCTCACCAAGTGGTAATCCAATGTGATCAGGGAAATGGAACGGCTAGAACAAAACAAAGATACCAGCTAAAATACTACGGTAGTTGACTGTATTGTCTGCCATTGCAGGTTAACTTTATAGTTTTATTATTCAATGTGTATGGGTATATAATGCCCCTTCCGGTAAAATTTCATATATATCCGTTTCATTGGTGGGGAAAAAACACCAGAGTACCCAGAGCATAATAGCGTACACTGCATGTATGTGTATCTTATGGTGTTATTTTTACAATGCGTTAAACCATAACCTAGTACATCGTCTATGAAATTCAATAGTCGCCATTTATAAAGAGATGTATACCATGTCTGTAATTTTTTCATTAATGCTGTTTATCCATAAACATCCGAAAAATTATCTAAAAACGTAATCCGACAGAAAAGTAAAGTTAATTAATATGGAGACTGTAAAGGAAACATATTAAACCAGGAACAGTGGCATAAACGTGATTTCTTCCCTTGAATGTTGCAATATACAATATCTTGACAGTGTTCAGATCAAAGACAGAATTTTGAAACATAACTCAGTGTACATTCTTTATTTTTTTACCCTATAAAGTCCTTACTACACAGGAAGTCATATACTATAGTTATATGAAATTGAAACTACCCATATGTAAAAAATCAATTATCAAATAGTGAACAGTGTTCATATCTGTATTACACATGCATCGCAATCAGGCTAATTTGATGTTGCCTGATCATAAAATCTAGAGAAATCTGAAGAACATGAACGGAAAGTATCGTTGGTTATGTGGTCATTACAAAAAAGGCAACAACAAAAAACAACAACAAAATAAACAAACAAACAAGCAAAATAAAAAAAACACACACACACATAATATCAGTTCTACAGTATTAAAACAAGTAAATCTTACCCCACTTCCGACAGCCCAACCAGCTACAACATTTCCACACGGTACGAGTTCCATGTCACGGATTGGAAGATGGTAACATTCATACTCTCGTCCTATATATTTGTGAGGCTTACGACACTTGTAAACGTTCATGTGATGTACAAATGGTTCATGGCCTTTCTGTATCACAGCTTCGAACTAATACAATAAAAACTTTATAGCTTTATATATTTATATTCACACATTTCGATATGTTTTTTAGTTTGACATGTTTCTATGTTTATGCTCATACACTTCTACATGTTTTTATATTTATATCTATTCTCTTCGATATGTTTCTATGTCTATACTCATACACTTCTATATACTTCTATATTATATTCGTTCACTTCGATATGTTTCTACAGCATCAATATCTTAATGGTTAACGTGCAAGCCTCGAGTGTGGTAGATCGTGGGATTGAGTCCCGGTCGGGTTACACTAAAGACTATAAAATTGGCATTTCTTGCTTCTCAGCTAAGCACGCAGCTTTAAGGAGAAAGAGAAAACACTGGCTGACTCGGAATCAGGATAGCGTGTACAAGTGAAGCAACATTTCTACCAACGGACTATTGTTTTAGTGATCTAACTAAGCGTGTTGGTCTAGCATAAATTGGACATCATTATCATCTCATCGAATATGACTGATGCCTGCCTTGGCATAGCTGCCAAATTGCTCATTTGGTGTTAAATAACAATCAACCACTCATTTGCTCGATATGGTTTTATAATATATTCATTCCATTCGGCATGTTTCATGTCGCCACCATAACTTGTTTAACCGCTAAGCGTCACAAATGAATATATATGTTCCGTTTGTCGGAATCACAATCCCGTACTTTCCCAATTCATGACTTATCACCAGCTTTGTAACTAGAGCAACATGACTGGTGCCAATATTCATATTTATTCACTTCGATATTCATACTTATTCACTTCGATATTTATATTTTTTCACTTCGATATTCATACTTATTCACTTCGATATTTATATTTTTTCACTTCGAAATTTGTATTTATTCACTTCGATATTTATATTTATTTCCTTCGATATTTATATTTATTCACTTCGATATTTATATTTATTCAGTTCGATATTTATATTTATTTATTTCGATATTTGTATTCAGTCATTCCGATATTTATATTTATTAATTTTAATATGATATCACTTACCTTCACCATATGGTGTTTCGTTGTTATATCTTCTAAGGAAAAGATTCTACAGTGATAAGTGGTCCGCTTTGTCGGTATATGAAACTACAACATAAAAAATAAATTATATCATAAAATGAAAAACGAAAAACTACCACATAAACCATTCGCTACGGTTTGTTGGAACTTGGAATTACAATGTCAGTAAATGTTACTATAGAAACGATGTGGTATGATTTGTCAATCTGATTAAAATCAGATTTCTCACTTGCTCACCTTTAGAATATGTCGCGGCGTGGGAGATCTGGAGGAAACCCCATTACGGGTCATACGCTAGTGACCTAATGTCATGAATATATAATTATATGATAAATAGGGTTATGACCTTATAGGTCAATCGGACTGCTCGTAACATGCAAAGCAGTTAGGTAACACTTTCATAGTCTCGCATTCACCATTTTCATTGCATGGGACATAGGGTCACTCGTATGTGAGTAAGTGAGAGATCTAAGGTAAATCCGATTGTACTATTTGTTGGAACATGAAATTACAATTAAATTATCTTTGAATCAAATTCTTACTCCTACAATATAAGCAGGTTGGGTGTCAAATTTAGATTAAAGAAGACAAAAACATAGCAACTTATTACAGCTTTGCAACAAATATGAATGAACACAGTTTAAAGGGATATTCAGAAGAATTAAATTGAAAGAGGAGAGACAATGCAGTGGCTTTAAGAAGGGTGCAAAAAGACAAACAATAGTCTACAAAACACTACACAGACAACTTAAGATTGAGCAGCGCGAGTTTCACTAAAATCCGGGAGTGACCTCAGGTGTTCCGGAGTGATAAGAAGTTTCTGCTCCACCGGTCGTGTTACTCTTGTTGTAAACTCAGTGATCAGTCATGAAAGAGGAAAGGACCAGATTGTGATTACTCATATTCTGTGATAGCTCATGCACGAAAAAACGTGATCATCTGTGACTCAAAACGTTCCGTAACGGTCAGGTCAGCCATGCCATGATGACAACCGTACAATTGTCGGGGTGATTACTTCAGGTTTATCAACTTAAGTCCTTCGATATGTACTTTGTCATTAGCAGCAACAAGTCTAATCAAAATTAGATGCTTGTTGGATTTATTTATTTATTTAACTTTTACTCATTTTCTCTCTTTTTTTTTTTTTTTGCAATACACTTTCAAATCGCAAATAGAAAAAACCAAAAACCATATAATTTTAATAATATTCATATGATAAAATTATAAAATCTACAGAAAAAAATAATAAAAAATAATTTGCTCTCTTATCTTTTAACAACATTCTCTCCTTGTTTTCACACTTACGTTTTTATGGACTATATCTTTGGTTTGGATGTCATCAGGAAGTTTGTACTGCTTTGATGTGGACAACAGCAGCATACTCTTAGCCCCTCTTCTGGTAGCTCCGTGCCATTGTAGGTGATCTTCGTCAGTAGGATCATCTGGGTGGTATGAAAATATCATCCTCATTGTATCGTCCTGGTTATATAATTTAAAAAAAGAAATTATCAACAATCCATAAAGATGATCATTATGCAACAAAAGGGACGATAAAAAAAGGTTCAACTTTAAGAGTTCTTCTCTTCTTGGTCCTTTTTTTTTTGTTCAAAAACTGTAATAATAACATAATAACATTTTTCTGAAAGGAATTCATTCAAAAAAACGTCATCAAAATCAGATGAACCTCTAGTCCAGAAAAAAAACAGAAACCCCCATTTTTGCACATTGAGGTGTCATAAATGGGTAGGGCAACAATACCCCAAAACAATATCATCCTTTATTCTGTGTCAAGGATCTTGGTGTTAAATATTCAGATGGATATGTCAACTAGAACTAAAGTTATCGCAGGGAAACTATTTAGTCTACAGACGGACACCAACGGCATACCATAATACGATCGCAAAAAGATTGCGGTCGTATGAAAAGAAATGATGAAAATAGCACATCGATTGAAATGTTTCCTCATTTATATAGTTTCGATAACTGAGTTAGCATCTGATGAAGCAGAAAATGAACATATCGCAGATTACGCTATTAGCGAGATATTTTTGTATAACTCTCTAGGTGATGTAATAGTTGGTGTGTTGGCCTCAATCTCGATCTCAAGAACCAGGGGAAATCATTTTCATTTTATAGAACAATATACAATACAAGATAAGATGTTCCGAAAATATGAGCACATATGTAATTATTGTGTTGTATTAAATATAAAAACATTCTTACCACAATATCAGTGTCGTTGCTATCACAGGTAACCATGGCTCTTTCAAATTTAAGCATTGTTCCAAAATCATTTTCTTCTCCATGTAGGAGTATCCAGTCTTGTGATTGGTCAATTACTGGTTGCACATGACCAACAGTATGACGATCCTGAAATGGTTGCAGGTTGAAATGATTGACATATTCAAAGATAAGACAGAGATATTTTTGCTTTAGATTATTAAATGTACCATGAAGAAAGACAGAGTTTTTCCGAACCTTATATCAAATCAGCTGTCAGAAAAATAACACACCAGAAGTTATAACTGGAGCTAAACATTTCTTTTCCTTTACATCCATCTTTATTTTAACATAACTTTTTGAGGTGGCCAAATAGTCCTAGTGTAGAGGGGTAACTGGATATGGTTTAGTTATAGTGTAGTTAATCTTAGAATGCTGTTTCATGTCAACAAAATAAATTTAAGGTAGAGACGGACACTAGGGGCAACAAAAAAAGTAGTCAATGAATTTTTTTGAATTTCATATATATTGTTCTTTGGGATGTACCTAACAAAATATCAAAATTTGAGAATAGCTTTCCGGGCTTATTTTAAAAATATTCCCTGAAAGAGTTACCCCCCTCTGAAGTCCAAAAAATATCTTTTTTTTTTTACTTCTCCGTATCATTAAGGTACCGAAAAAAAATGCATGTAATTTTTTTTAATTATCTGAGTATAATATGATAAATGAATATTTTGGAATATCTAAGACATGAATTTTTATAATTTTTTCATTTTATTTTTCAAAATGGCTACCATTTTTTGGCAATATAGCCTGTAACTGGCTTTGGTGAAATCCAACAAAATTTGATTTTAAAGTGGAATAGAAAAAAATTGTGTCAATGAATTAAAAAAAAAAAGATATATCACTTTACTTATATCCATGCTACATATCATTAAAAAATAAAGATACGTTTCCAGGCAAAAAAAAAAGTTAGGGGTTTAGAAAGACACCCTTTTTGTCAATTTCATGAAAAATTTCCACCTTTTTTCACTTTTTTTTAATAAGACATCGAATAAATGAAAATAAAATAGGCAAAGATAATGTTTGTAAAGGAAAGCTTTCCTTTCTAGGTGATATAGTTAGCAAATTAAGCTGTCTACAATTCTTCCAGGACAGGAACATGCAAAAACAAAAATATGCAAACTTATCATATTCTAATATCATTTGAGACATGATTACCTCCCTTGACGAAATGCTTTATATAGCATTTTACACATATAATATATTATTGATAGGGAAATTACTGTATTAAATATGTATTTCAGTTTAATTTGAGAACTTGTACAAATCATATGTAGAAAATTCAAAAAGCAAAATACCTCGTAAGAAATACTGCAAACATAATTAATAATTATTACCACATTTGTATTCAATATTCTTAAAAGTCATGTGACTAGTGTCCTTCTTCCGTTTTGATGCGTTTGCTATGTAAGACAAGCCATCAAGACAGCTGCGCGTGACCTTGTCTTACATGGCATTGTCAGCCAATCAAATCGGCCGAATATAATCAATAAAAATATCTACGACTGCTGTAGTAATATAAATTGTCGTCTTAGTAGATCTAAAAAAGCTTCAAATATAAATTTTACCTGAATTTTAACTGATATAATAGATTTCATGCGGTTTTAAATAAGTGTGTATTTACTGCATTGCACGTGGCGTTATAATATTTTGTGTAGTAAACAGGAAGTTAACATGCGAATGAATGAATGAAATCGACATGCTTTGTTTTTAAGTTGAAACGGAAGAAACAGGTACTTGCACTCGTCCTTATTGAAGATCTGGGATTTCTTCCACTCGTGAGAGAAATTCAGCGTCTTTCCACTCGTTCCGCTACGCTCCACTCGTGCAAAGACGGAATTTCTCACACTCGTGGAAGAAATCCCAGATCTTCAATAGGACTCGTGTAAGAACCTATTATTCTCTACATCAAGAAATAAGGATACTCGAGTAATTTTTGTGAATGAATCCTTGTTTTGTAGTAAATGTATTATATTATGTTTTCATTTTTAATTATGTCCTTCAAATCGTACGTGTCATTCAATCAAAAGCGACGTTTCATAACTCTGTAGCCACCCTGACCCAATGGATCATGAGAGCTATTAGCATCGACATGCGCCTGTCGTCGTAAACATTTCACATTTAGATAATCTACTCTAAAACTAATAAACCCAATGAACCCAAATTTTGCAGGAATCATGTTTGTGATATCTACCTTTCGTCGATTGGGCATAAATATTGCCACCATTGGCAATTATTGGTTCTGATTGGTGGAAACTTTACACAATACAAAAAAATTATTCGTTATTATGTATAATAATTTATGTGAGATCATCCACACATATTCCTCATTTCGTATGAATCTGACGAACGTATGAACATGTTCAGTTCCTGTTTTTGGTTGACAGAAATTTAAATACAAATCCCCTCCTTACAAGTTCAAACTATTTCGTATATAGTACGAATGGTGTATGGGAAGTCCTCTACAAAGATTCCTCATTTAACCTCGTTCGGATGAAAAACATGGCGGTGGTATGAAATTCTTGGCTCAGAAACTACAAAGTCTGTAGTTTGTTTTAATATTTCTGAATTGTTTAATTGCACACCTTCTTTCGAAAAGGAATTATATCAAAACTTTGATTTGGCTAGAAAATACGAAACAAAATATTTTCATAACTTGTTGTATTACCTTTTATTATATAATACTTACAGAAAAATGGGTGACGCCATCTTTGACCCAACCTATGACGACATCAGACGGATACATTTTACCGTTTGGAGAAATACCGAATCCGACATATCCCCTTGTCTTCACGTGCAGTTCAAATGTTATATGGGTCGCATTGAATTTCCAAAAACGTGGAATTTGCCAACATGGTCTAACACTTCGTGCAATAAATACGCTTCAGAAGGGACTGGTTTGGTGTTCTGTGCTGCCTTAGCGGTCCAACAAAAGTTTAGGATGACTATGACCTGCACAAAAGCATCCATTTTGTCCTATGATAATCTTGTTTTGCGAAACTTTGTACTTATATAGTTAAATGATAAGAGGTCACAAGTTTGATTTTGAGATTTACATTGTGAATGGTGCAATATCTTATCTACTTTTAGTACTTGTATTTCAATCAAATACAGTCAAACCTGCCCATGTGGCCACCTCTATTAACCAGTAACATGTATTAAAAAATCACTTTTTTCTTGTTATATCATAGAAAATTTCATGTAAATTGAACCTCTTTAAAGTGGACACCTGTCATATTAGGCCACTTTTACTTTGTCCCAAAGGTGACCGCTTAATACAGGTTTGACTGTATATATATATCAAAGCAACATGTCTTTGATGTTCTTACAATTTTAATACATTGTCATATTTTTATTTGTTTGAAGTATATGTCATATTATAATTATAATTGATTAATTTGGTGTGACCGTATCTAGGTGTAATTAAAGGTTTGACGTGTTACAGATGGGGGTTATAATAAATGATATCAAATCAGATTGTGTCAATTTTGTTTGTATGGCAAAAGAGTGCACATCTTGAATATTGTATCATTATTGATTAGAACTGTAAGAAGAGTTGAAGATGCTAATGGGGTGATCGTAAATCGAAGAAGGACAGACAACACAATGGCCAAAAGAAAAGGATAAACAACAATCTACAAAACACTGCACAAAAACTAAAAATCGAGCTACAGGAACGCCACTAGTGGCACCCGTCGTGTTAATCTAGTAACAATCCCGGTGAAAAGTCACGAATGAAAAACGGACCGGGAAGTGCTGTAGACAATTGAATGATATCCGTAATCATTTGTGACACAAATAATATTCCGTATCGGTTAACCAAGTCGCGTAGGCGACCATAAAGCTTTCGAAATGATGACTTCAATATAACCAATTGGAACCATTGGTTCAATAGCTTCCTTGTTAGCAGCAATCTTCTTTCAAGGAACTCATGATAGGAACCACAAACTCTGGAATATTGGATCAACAGAGAGATATTTACTTCATACAAAGTAGGCATACAATAATACAATTCTCATTAAAATTATGTTTGTTTTGTATCTTATTTTCTTTTTTTTTCTTCTTTAGAGATACACCAACATCTAACAACATTCATCTAACAACATTCCGTATGGGGTCATGTCATGTGTAACCTTTCATTCATCTTTAGAGATACACCAACATCTAACAACATTCCGTATGGGGTCATGTCATGTGTAACCTTTCATTCTTCTTTAGAGATACACCAACATCTAACAACATTCCGTATGGGGTCATGTCATGTGTAACCTTTCATTCATCTTTAGAGATACACCAACATCTAACAACATTCCGTATGAGGTCATGTCATGTGTAACCTTTCATTCGTCTTTGACAGTCCAATCATATACAAGACAATTAAACATATTGACCAATAAAACAACACATCTTGGTGTGTACTCTGTTTTGATACCTAGAGATTTAGTAAGCCCATTGGTCAGTTGAAAACATGAACCATGACGTTACCCCCATTTCATACGTATTTTTTTTACAGTCAACCCTGTATATAAAGGCCACTCAACGGAACCTGAAAAAGTGCCCTTTAAAATTATGTGTACTATTCCTTAATGAGAAAATGTGACTGTATAAAGATAAGGATTTGGTATACGCGGTGTACAATGTCAAAAATATGTTTTGTGAATGTGTGACGTAAAAATGCTTTTGACATTTACGGTCGTAATTAAAATACTTCAAAGGACTCATAGTTGATGGTGATGGTTCACGAGATATATTAGATACTGAGTTTGGTACTGTTTGACTGCTATTTTGCCTGTTTTTTCCAGTATTGTTGTAAATGCTGTTTTAGTGACAACGGGAACCTTTGAACCGTAATGGAAGCGAGAGGTTGGCGCCGTAAAATCTGATTCAATCCACCATTTCTTTAAAAATGCCTGTACCAAGTCAGGACCATTGCGGTTTTCCAGTTTCCCGGTTGTTGATTGATTTTGTCTGTTTATTGATTTATGAGTTTTGAATTTCCCTTTGGAAGATTGCTCTGTGTTCGGTAATTTTGTTATTACCCTTATTATAGACAGTTATTTTTTTTTATATACAAGTGCCCTTTAAGTCAGGTTTGAATGTATTTTTATTTTATTTATATCCCTTTGAAGACTTATATCACACATTGTACATATACTTATATGTATATAGTAAGATTGCTGTCAAATGATAATATTAAGTATATAATTATGTACCATCTACACACGCTTAGTAACCATTCTCTATCCAGAGTTGTCGTTCCTGCTACGCTACACAACATCTCTGTCAACGCTCATTACACAAGATTTTTGTAAAATTTAGAAACAGTAATAAAATCTACTTAAAATTGTTTTAATTATTGTAAATATCAATAAAGATGAAAATAAATCACTTATTTCAAATCAATTCTCTCTTAAAAATGATTTGTGATCGTTTTTAACTTTTTAATTTTTACCTCCGCAAAATAGTTCTCCAAGAAGTGAGGGGTAAAATAATTTTTAAGAGAGAATTGATTTGAAATGAGTGATTTATTTTCGTCTTTATTGATATTTACAATAATTAAAACAATGTTAAGTACATTTTGTTGACTGTTTCTAATCAGAGGTGGAACCAGCTATTTCCATAACGGGGATCCATTTTTTGTTTGTTTTTTTTTTTTGAAAAAAATCGGATTTCAAAACAATTTGTTTTCAGAAAAATCAAAAAATACCGAGGCGTAATTCAAAGCGAAAATTACGAAGCATGGTAAAAATAAAAATAACAAGGACGAAAGGGGAAATATTCTATTAAAACACGTTTTACTACTCTATAGCTGAGCTTAAAAAGTGGGACCAGGCCACCTCCGCCTGTATCCGCTTATGGTGATTTTTCCTATAATGTGAGTATAGTTATACAAATGTGTATTTATTACATGACGGAAATAATTTACAAACAACAAATTATGCAGGTAAAAAGGTGACAATTAAGTGGAATTACGAAAAGTTGAATCATCACTTCAAAAGTTTTACGGTCGCCACCATGACTTGGTTAGCCGTTACGGAATATCTGTGTTACAAATGACCACGGATATGTTCCACTTGTCGTAAGAACTTCCCGGTCCTTTCCTCATTCATGACTAATTACAGGGTTTGTTGCTAGAGTAACACGACAGGTGTCATGAGTGGAGCAGCAACTGCTTAGCCTTCTGGAGTACCTGAGTTAACCCCCGGTTTTTAGTTGAGTTCGATCAATTTGTTGCTGTTTGTAACTAAATCAGCACTCCAGACTGAATTTGTTTTATGCTGAAAAAAATAAGTTTCATTTCGATGGATTTTCATCAAGTGAAAATGTATAAAGATAAAGAAGTCAACAACACTATCAAAAATATTTTTTGTTAATGTGTGACGTAAGCGTGTTTTTGACATTGACTTCCGTAGTTAAAATACTTCAGGAGACTCGTGGTTGTTGATGGAGATGGTTCACGATAGATGCTCCACCCTCCTCACTAACTAACTACGTTCCATATGAGTTCATGTCTAGTGTGACCTTTCATTCATCTTTGACCGTCCAATCATATACAAGAAAATTAAACCTATTGGCCAATAACACAGCACTTGGTGGGTACTTCGGTTTTGTTTTTGTTGTTGTAATGTTCTATTTTTACAGACAATACAATACATTTTCCCCTCCGTTTTGATACTTAGATAATTAGTAAATTCACTAGTCAGTTGAATTAGACAATATAGGTATGGTGTCTTTTTATATGAGATTTATTTGGATGAGGCTAAGAAACAGGGGTAATGCGAGGCTCTGCCGAGCAGCCCCCCTGTTTCATACCGAATACAAGTAAATCTCATATAAAAAGACATCATACCTATATAGTTTTTATACTGCAATATGTATTTTTTTTTTCTCACTGTTTTCTATATGAAAAAAAATTAAATTCGTATTCCCCGTCATGGGCCCCATTTAAAAAATGCTTTATACAGGACATTGTCCAGTATAAAGCAAAAGTTCCAAAAAGGGGCGTGGCCTAAATGCTTTATACAGGACATTGTCCAGTATAAAGCAAAAGTGTATATGACCCCCTTTATCATTGCTGTAAAGTTACCAATTGCAGTATAAAGTATGATTCCTGACGTTACCCCCGTTTCATACGTATTTCATATACCTTTATTTTCTCCATATCCCTTTGATGACTTTAAGTACATGTTGTACTTATACCTACATATATACTCCTATCCTTATCTAGTCCAGTATTATACACGTAGGCCTTGACTTGACTTTATACTTCCGTATCATTTACAAAACCTGATAAACTGGTCATTGTCTAGACAGACCACGTTGTTTTCAGACCAGTCCTGAGTGATCGGTTTACAACCGCACCGGTGGTGTAATGGTTAGCGTGTTCACTTCGAATGACACCAATTTAATCAAAATTAGATGTTTGTAGGATTTTAAGGCAATCCCAACAAAAGATCAAACATTGTATTTTCCATGTTGATGTAGTCATTCATTTTTGTTATAGTGTTTGCTTTTTAGAGCAGTTGTATATTATTTTTTCTCTTTATCTTGAGATCTAATTATCACAGAGAGAGAGTTGGGACCCCACTAACCGGTTTAACCCCTCAATATTTGTGTGCCTGTCTCAAGCCAGAACCTGGATTTTCAGTCATACGTTGTGGTCTGATTGTGTTCAATTGTTTGAGGTGAGTTGACCATCATTGTTTAAACTTTCTTTTCATAGGCATTTGATATCAAATAGATTGAAATGAAATTACTAAATGTATAAAGTCTCCTATGCCTTTGCCCTAAGACGAGCGAACCGCAGTAGACATTTGTATGTGCTGTACTTTACATCCGATAGGAAATGCAAACAAAATGTCTTAAAGTGTTTTCATTTTTGTGTGTACATTTAACATTGTTTTACAAAAACGGAAATTGCAATGTAAAGACAATGTACATACATTGTAAGGAAAAATAACAATGTATTTATACTCAAAAGATGGTTTATGGTGTTTAACGCCACTTTCAACAGTATTCCAGCTATATCGTGGCAGGCAGTGTTATTGGAGGAGGAAACCGGAGTACCCGGAGAAAACCACAGGCCTGTCGCAAGTCACTGACAAATTTTATCACATAATATTGTATGAGTACACCTCGCCCTGAACGGTGTTCGAATTCACAACTTTAGTGGTGATAAGCACTGATTGCGCATGTAGTTGTATATCCAACTACCACTAACGCCAAATTGATATTTTGACAGCTGTAACATGGCGAAAACAAGTTGCATTTGATGGGACAATGATGAATTTTATTTTGCAATAGGTCAACACGCCGAGCTAAATTTCTGTCGTTATTAGCTGAACTGAAAAAAGATGTATAGAAAGCTTGGCCGTGGACCATAGTTGATAACGTGTTTTGAGAGTGTCATGTTCCCCCGCACGCTAAAGACCTCTATTGTATATTAAGGTAAAAGAGATCAAATCATCTCTTCTTTCTGGTTGTGTTTGACAAAAACAGAGACATGTCTTTCAATACGATTTTATTTATTTATTTTATAAGTATAACCCGTATCTATTAACCTGTCAAACAATTTGTAGAGACTGGTTCTTGCCATGGAATGTTAGGTTCATCAAGATGTAAAAATCTTCCAGAATACTGAAATATATATTATATGTTACAGTTAATTCAATACATAAAGTGCCGTCGTGACTGCGATCGTCTTTTAGTTTTGATTTACAACTACCTGTTCAAACATTGCCAAGAGATATCAACCACATAAGAGCGAGTTGCTGGTCATTGCAGAGCATCAAAAGAGGGTGGTGTACGGTGGATGCCTCCCCATGTTATATCTAAATTGAATCCAATCTGTGAATTATGGGGGCTCCATTGTCTTGCGAATGCTGTTTGACATCATCGGTATGATTATTTTACCATCATTTATCTGATAGATTCGGATTGTTATGTATTGGTCTTTTGAATCCTCTCCTCCTCACAGACGTATTACTGCGGGTAATGATGGTAATCAACGTGTGCGATACAATAGCCAGACGAATATCCACTCTCATAATAATATTGAATACTTATCATTACATGTATTGTCTTCAGTTATATGCAATTGCTTGTAATATGGGTGATAAGCGGGTTAGTAGGAAATCAGTTACAAATATTGACAAATACACGACATGTGACAAGTCTATTTTCTTGTGTGTGAGCCAATCATCTCTAAAGTTGTCAGCTTTAATACGTGTACCCTATACAATGTTATATGATAAAGTATTTAAGTAACTTGCTTCAGATCGGTTGTTTTCTCTTAGTAATATGGAATCTTCCGCTAATACAATAAACCGTTACGGCGTTGATGATAGCAAAAGACGTTAAACATCGATAACCTCTATATAAAATATATTCTTAAAAATAGAGAAAAAAAAAGCTATCAGGGGCGGATTCAGGTTTCAAGTTAGGGGCGCATTTAAAATAATCGAAAATTTTTTGGGGTATTTCGTGCGAAAAATCACGATGTTACGCAAAAAAATCATTTTTTTTTTCAATTTTAAGGGGGGGCGCGCGCCGGGTGCGCCCCCCCCCCCCCGTATCCGCCCCTGGCCATCAAATGACAAATATATCCGGGTACCAATATTTGTCTTATTTTGTCCGGATTTAAGGGAATGAGTGCCACTAAAGGAGCAGAAACTGCCTACTCTTCCGGAGCACCTGAGTTCACTCCGGTTTTTATGTGGGTTCGTGTTGCTCAATATGCAGTTCTCTGCTTAGTGCTAAGTAGATCATTGTTTGTCGTTTTCTCTTTTTCATTGTTTTGTCTGTCCTTCGATTTACGGCTCCTGATTACCCTTTTAGCGTCTTCAGACTTCTCTTTTTTCTATCTTGAAGCAACCGTAAATCTTTTTTTCTCATTTCGCTGTTTGTAGTCTTGTGTATATTATTTGATATTCTAATGTAATTATAATGTAACGCGTATTTTCATTGGCTATCGAGAGTTGTCAAATCTGCAGTTGACATGCCTAAAGGAATGCTATATTCCTACGCATTGCACTTGTTTGTAAACAATATGGTTGACTCAGATATTTCCGACTATGAATTTGACGCTGACGACCATTTAGGAGATAACTGTATTGTGTTTGAAAATTTCACGGCATCAATTGGAAGTTTGATGGTCGCAAATCGAGTTTATTGTCCATTCTAATGCTATACTTAACATAAAAATGTATTCTTGCATATCCCTGGGTCTAAAAATCACAAAAATTAAAATTCTGGGAAATATTGTTGAACGATTTTGGCACATAAACAACGTGAAGACTTTCAGTTTAAAATGTAAAGATCAGACGTTATTTGGCTTCTTGTATGCTTCAATTTAGATAGAATTTAACTAAAATAAGTTTTCAAGTTAGGCATTTTAATTATTTTTGTGTATTGTTGTACATATGACATGTACGATTTCACATTTTCAAGATGGCGGATCCTTAAACAAATACATTACTATTTTCTTAGCGGAAGGAATTTGAAAAATGCATATATTTCGTCATTTATTTGTATGTTTTCAAACTAGTGTGTGCACGTTGGGAGAATTTCATAAGAATAGGAATAACAGCACTATATGTATGTCCTTTTGTATTTTCTAGAATTTCCATGTTTCCGTTGTATTTTCTGAATTTGCTTAGTTTTTATATACCCCCTTTTGCATGGTGTCGATATATAACTAAATAATACACGAAACAACTTCCAAAGCAGTAAGCAAAGAAAGCTTCCTGCACGGAACTCAGATGGTAACGCAAAGCTAGTAACGCTGCTAACTACGTGTCTCCAGCGTAGAAGTCATTGCTACACAAATTCTACGGTCATCTTCAAAAACTGGTTGATCGTTACGAACTGGCACTGGTTCTCTCCATTTTACGTAGATTTTTTTATTTCCTCTATCATCGGAAATACCTTTACTGGACTTGACTATGAATAATACAAGAAACAGGAAGTATTTACCCTTCCTGAGCACATGAGTTTATCCTTGGGTTTTTTGTGGGGTCTGTGTTGCTCATCTTTTAAGTTTCCTGTTCTTGTCTTTTCGTTGTTGTTTTGTTTATATTCATTCTTTGTCTTATGCCCAATGTTGTCTACCATTATTGACTGCCCGTACAGTTTTCTCTAACGTTGGTTTAATATATCATTAATAGATACATTTTTGTTTTACGCTCAGCTAAAATAAAAAAAAAAGTCATTACAGACACCACAATCGATAAATTTACCCAACATGCAGTTTTCAACTTACCCGATCATGTGACAGCCTACAGAATTCACTCACAGTACTGATGTCTGTGTCTTTTTGGAATTTGTCTCGGACTGTAGCATTCGACCAATCATATCCTTCCACGATTTTGACAAGTTGGTGTGTACTATTATGACCTGGAATAGTATCATATATGGGACCGGATACCATCATTTGGAATGAAAGTCTTGGATAGTAATATATGATGGAGAAACACATCTCGTCTGATGTAGAAAAGCCACCCTTGTATTAAAAAAAACATACTTTATTTACTAAAATATATTTAGACATTTGACATATATGCTCACAAATGTAGAGCAATGAGGTGGGTTATCGTGGCTGCGATCACAATGTTCCTAAGACAGAATGAGCCATACGATTTACTAACCCTGCGTACCGTCATTGTTTATGGTGTTCATTTTGTGTTCGGTTTATTTGAGCGAGTGGAAGCAAGTCTGTGCAAGTTTTTTAAATGATTTTTTTTTATATTTGTCTATTCCACGCCATGACCTCCATTTCAATCGGCATATTTCATAATCTATTTTGTTCAATTATTTAAGATGAGTGGAATTTCTTCAGTTAGTTGAGGTGTGAGGTAATTGTTCGTGCTGTTGATATTGGTGGAATTCTTGACCTTGACCATCATTCTTTAAACTGTTCTCAAAATTTAAAATGCCACAAATTACTACAAAGTTGTCACCGTTGTCGTAGTCACTAGCTTGGCCATTCCTTGTTCATTAGCAGTCACCGTATTAGTCTTATCACCGGATATTAAGCATGAGAAGCACGACATGTGTCACTCAAGGAGCAGGAACTACATACTCTTCCAGAACATGTTAGTTCATCCCTTGGTTTTCCCAGTTTTCCGATTGTTGACTGATTTTGTCTGTTTGTTGCCTTTCCCTTTGGAAGACTGCTCAGTGTTCGCTAATTGTGTTATTACCCTTATTGATCTGGTGGGGTTTCTGTTACTCAATCTAGGATTTTCTGTGCAATGTTTTGTGGACCAATGTTTTTCTTTGTTGATTTTCTTTTAGCCATTTTACTGTCTGTCTTTCTTCTATTTACGGCTTCTCATTACTCCGTTGGTATTTTCAAACTTCTCGTACTCTGTTGAAAGTGGCGGGGTTAAAAATCAAGATAAGTATAGGTTATTCGATACCTGGACATAGTACATGTATATGAAAAAGAATGCCTCGAAGCGAAGCCGAGATGCATTCTGTTTCATATACTAATGACCAGGTATTGTATAATTAATTTAGCTCATACTTTCTTTGTCGAGTGTCATGATTACCATGCATTATTACTAATTTAGGCAGTCTAAGCCAGATAAGTTTGAATGAGTAACAGCTCAAAATCATTTCCTTCAATTACAACATATGTAGTATATGAAAAATATTCAATAACACAAGACAAAGAAATTATGGGCTAAGTGTCCATAATGCATTTCTATGACGTCACACTATTGTTCGAGCAGTGGATTATTTTTAAGAATCTACCATTTATTATTTTGTTCTTGAATATATGAACTTTAACCTTTTACTGTGTTAAACTTAGAAACCTGATATACATATTTTGGGACTTTCGGGTACCGAACCATTGCTGGCCTTTTTAAAGTCTAAATTCCATCTAACCACTCGGCTACGGTGACCACACTACTATACTCTATAATTAGTATATATGACCCTTGATAGTAAGCTTTGTAAAAACAAAACAAAAAACCATTTAAAAAAAAAAAAAACAATTGATCAATATATACAAGACACGGTACAAGTATTTCTGATCTGGCATAATTTATGTTCAGAACTGACGAGCATGTGAACTTTTAAAATGTATTCTCGCAATACAAAAACAACTAACTGCAAGTAATAACAAACCAGACAGACCACAGGTGAACATCTGGGACACTTGAAAGACCTTGAAATGTCTAAATATAAACCATTCTTTTCACTTGAAAGATCTCGAAATATCTAAATATAAACGAGAATCGAAAGCACGAATACCGATTAAATTTTGTTTTTTAATTTTTGTTAATTGTGGCTAATTTAGCTTTCTGAACATTTAAAAGGTAAAAATATAAAATGAAAACACTGTTGCAAATGGAGATGTATTATGTAAGAGAACACACTCCAATTTGTAGATTCTTAAGAATAATCAACTCGACCCTTACTGGTCTCGTGGATTATTTTTAAGAATATACAGTTGCAGTGTATTCTCCATTACATAACACTTATGAAATATTAATAGTTTAGTCACATTTTCTCCTTTAATATCTTCCCGAGGCAAGGGTCGCGTGTTTTTAAAGTGTTCACAGGAACTTTTATATCAACAGTTAACCATTTAAATAACATATAAATGGCTTAATTCATCATAATTACATCATGTAATATAGTACTTACATACGTTATGTTTGGTCGTAATCGTATGTACACTCAACTCGGATACTATCACCCTACAAATACAACACATGTTTGTTATTATGTATTCTAGGGATATCAACTCGGATACTATCACCCTACAAATACAACACATGTTTGTTATTATGTATGCTAGGGATATCAACTCGGATACTATCACCCTACAAACACAACACATTTTTGTTATTATGTATGCTAGGGATATCAACTCGGATACTATCACCCTACAAACACAGAGACATTTTTGTTATTATGTATGTAAGGGATATAGAATTTGTCATAGTAATTAGCTTCTGTCACTACATGCATTGCAACACCATCTTCTCATACATATGATGGCCATAATTTGTTCGACGACACGCATGTGCGAATTAAAATAAATGGGGCGTTTTATCACGTAATTTTTTATATAGCCATTGAAGGATGTCATATTATAATTGGTTGTCTTTTTTTTCATTTTCATTTATTTATATATCTAGTTATTTATTTATTTCTTACTTTTTGTCATGTTGTATGTGTGCTTTGAATTTGTTTTTTGTTATTTCCGGTTGTTTTTTTTGTGTGTCACTGGTATTGTATTGTCGAGGCCGATTCTGTTTTTGTCGAATGTTCCAATTTACTAGTTTTAACCTTTGCAATACATTTTAAAGTCTAAATTAAATTAAAAGACACATATTTGTACGAAATAATGAAATGGTAGGTGATATATGAAATGTTGAAGATCCTTTGTCAGAAAACATTGCACTATCGCCTTTCGAGTTAAATATACATTGTCCAAAACAAGGTATATATAGCATGTTGTCGTAACACAAAAATAATTATCAGCTTAAATTGTTTACGGAGAATACCTGGCCGAACATTTGTATGTTTATAACTTGTTTCTGTTCCATTGTCTTCATAATTACTTGACAATAAATTAACGTTAGAGAATACCGAATGGACAATGCAGAGAAACGGGTAATATAGGGTACACAAGGCGAAGAACAAATATGTTTAAAGTAAAGTGGTCATACCTTGCGTAGAGGTATTTCACCCTTGGGCAGCCTTGTTTCTTGATAATCAAAGTCATAGTGGTTGTCTACAGCTATAGGCTTTAATTCCATGTCATCTCTCATATGTCTAGTTTTAATAGCTCTCCCAATTAGATGAGCATGCTGCCATATTGCAAACATTTTGACTTCCTGTCTCCCACTATCGTTAAAAGCCTATAATTCACAATTATCATAGATTATTTCATTATTGTTAACTGCAATGCACTTTTGCTCGATATTATTTAGCAATCAATCAATTTGTATATATTAAAGATGTACAAGAACACACAAATGCAACTTTGACACCCCAACATTACACTCGGAAAACTCCAGGGTATTCTCTTCGCCTTGTTTACCCTATATTACCAGTTTCTCTGCATTGTCCATTCGGTATTCTCTAACGTTTATTTATTGTCAAGTAATTATGAAGACAATAGAACAGAAAGAAGTTAAAATTCGATGTTTTTAAAATATATTTTCTATAAAATAACATCAAACAACATCTCGAATGCAGTCATGGTAAAAGTGCATTCGCCTTTGACTATCCAATCATATGCAAGACAATATATTGACCAATCGTGTCCATACAATCTTACTGTAACAACAGCTTGTAAATATGTAAACAGAAACCTAAACGGGGGCGTAATTATATGGCACAAGCAGCTGTGAACACAGAGATAAAGAAAAATCATTAATGGCAACTATTAAGCAACTATTTAAGGTGTAAAACCACTAATTCACCAATCATAGCTTAGAACATGTACAAAAGTAGCCCCTTTTAAAGAAAAAAGTTCCGTTCTTTTCACTTTGTTGTATTTAGAACAATATTAAATGGAATGGAATAATTAAAATTGATAATTGAAGTTAAATATGTAAGGATTATTTTGAGCTAAGTTTGATGGATTTAGTTGTATAATAATACGTCTATGAAGGATTTGATGCATGATATATAAATACTGAATTTCCATGGGATGACGGAGCTATTTTTAGAGTAGGTGTTTTCCATAGCCTGGCATTTCACTGCAAGACTTTAAACATCCCACGATATTTTGACTGAACGTAGAGGAATCATGTACGTTACATAAAATTGATGATCTTGGAAAGGTTAAAGTTAAGATAAAATAGATAGGTAGGCTCGAGAAAAACCACAAATTGAGTAGAAAATGTTAAAGAAATTAATTAGTGGTTTCACACCTTAAACTAATACGGTCAACTAATGGGTGTACAGAGTTTTCGACAGTTTAATTAAGTTAAAAAAAAAAAAGTCTCATTTCAGCACCAACATGGAATAATTATTTTCTTAAATGAATTATTTATAATTATCCTTATTTATTTATTTATTTATTTATTTATTTATTTATTTATTAAGTATTGAAATTTTAGCCCCGTTACAAAAGCTTTTTGACACGAAATTAATATCTCCTTCAGAAACTTTCGCGTTGTTTTGTAATTTTACGCGAATTCACAAACTTTCGCATTTTTAAATTACGCGAATCAACATTGACGTTATTATCAGTATAATGAGCTGTAATCAGTTTGTTGACAAACGTGACTACTTCTTATTAAACAATCTCGATCCATTTCAAACATACCTGTAGCAAATATGTCGACCATTGCGTGTTAAATGACTACTTCTTATTAAACAAACTCGATCCATTTCAAACATACCTGTAGCAAATATGTCGACCATTGCGTGTTAAAAAAAACAATACAGGAATTGCTGACAATCCGTGGGAAATGGTACTTCCAAATTCAAACGTTTGTGTGACTCCAGAAGAAGCGGAAACAATCCGGTCTGGCAATGCTGAAGTGTTGAAGGTACATGTTTTAAAAACAACAGGTAGACGGAAACGTAGCGAGTACAGACACTATGCTCCTAAACAAAGGGCAAAAATAGCAAAGTGGGCTTGTGACTTTGGAAATATCAGTGCCGTAAGACATTTTACCTCCGAATTTGGTAAACCAATAAACGAAAGCACCGTTAGATTTATGAAAAAACAGTATCTACATGAAGTCGATTCTAAACCAAACAAAAGAGTTACAAAATTATACAAGAGTAAACGTGGAAAACTGTCTATTCATGAAGAAAATAATTCTAAGATTAAGGTAGGTTGATAGGTTAACGATCAAAATGTAAAGCAAAAAATCCCCACCGTCGGAGCAGTTCCAAAATACAACAGCAAAACTGTAGAAAGAGACAAAGTGGATAACATTAACACACAAATACATGACCACTCATTTTACTAGCTTGGGACAGGCACTTCAATAAAAGGTGGCGAGATTAAACGAGTTTTATGGACCCAAGCCTTCCTCCTTAGTGAAATGGTGGGGTCATGCAAGAGGCAAAGTCGATACTAGTTACCTCCCCACTTAGTGCTAGTTACCTCCCCTCTTAGTATTAGTTACCTCCCCACTTAGTGCTAGTTACCTCCCCTCTTAGTACTATTTACCTCCCCTCTTAGTACTAGTTATCTCCCCTCTTAGTGAAATGGTGGGGTCATGCAAGCTTTTCCCATGTGAGTAATACACAAATTCTCGCATATAACTGGGGCGGACGAACAGCGTTATTATAAAGAAAGCTATAATCTTGAACATTATACATACTAGTAATATATTTAATTTTCGTGACACAGAAGTTGACCTATGTATAACATTAGTTCCATTAAAGAGATCCGATATCCTCAATCATTATTTAAATATTAGATGGTATACAAAGCGATTGCAAGACACAATAGTGAGACAACATTCAACTTTGAACCAAAATATAATTGCCAATACCATATTTCGTCAACTGTGCGAAATTGACAGAATTTTTTTTTATTTTAATTTTATTCAATGCTCAATTTTACCCCCGAAGGGTTGAAGGCATATACAAGGAATATATACAAACAACGTACACAAGTGAAATAGACAAAGACATAGTAAGAACGTACAAATAAAATGAAAACAAATTGATCTACTTTCAATTACAATTATGCAGCAGTAGAGGAGCCCACTTTCCTCAGTACTATCGACTTTTTAACGAATGGTACCGTATCTTTTGAAAAACTTGTTGAAAGATATGATGATATTATTTTATTTAACTGCTCGGGCGGAGTTGACCTTTAAATTTACATCAGAGCATTCGATTTTATTTTGTGTATGTACAGGCCAGTTCCCGTTATTGACATTATTGAACTGTATTCAGCAGTGTCACCGAAATCAATTCATACAAAAGGAATAGAACGCACAAGGGTGTATTGTGTGGATTATTAAATATTGATCGATGTTTTTTTTCCGATGTTTGCAATATGAATCCTTTCGTATATTGGTCACGATTAAAATCTAAAATCTAAAAAGATAGACGCTGCATTTTTTTTGTACCCCTATTTTCACAGAATTCCTTTGAAACGATCATAATGAATCCCCCTCCCCCTCTTTCTTACAGAAAAAAAGAGGAACAATAGTATTCTTTTAATCAAATAATTTAAATACACAGATTGGATCATACACGCACGATTACATAAATGAGCTGTATAAATGAAATTGATCAGGTAACCTGACCCTCCTAAATACAAGGACTTTCCTGTAATCAGTCAACCCGTGTTAAACCACGCCAAACCAGTTGAAAAATATAGAGTAATACCATTCTTTAAAAACTACTAATATGACACTTTAGTAGTCTAGAATATGGTGACGTTTTAAAACGTCTGAATACAAACTGTAAGCTCGAATGTAGCGTATGAGTTATACTATAAACTCCATACATTGATTGGTGTCTAACGCCATGCACGTGCGCACTATTCCATGTATATTCATGATGATAACATCTCTTGTAGGGAGAAGGTGACGTTAGGATGTGTCTATGGATGAATGTTTTATTTGCCACAAGGAAAATGGGGTGGAAAGTACGATAGACAAATTTTGCATTGTAACGGGCCACTTACAACTTCTCGTAACAAAATTGTTGCTTATTAATAACTACTGCAAGTTGAAATTCGTCATCATTTGATGTCTCGTTTTGTTATATATGGTCCGAACCTGTGGTACCGTGGGTTCGATGATTCCGTGTATTCACGAATAGGCATTCAAGTCTCGATCATTGTATCTTTACTTTCCTCACTAATATACATATACGTAGATGGAGACAAGTGCCTGTGTATGCAGGAGCTATTTCAAATCAATTTTCGCCGCCATTTTTAGCTCACCTGACCTGAAGGGTAAGGTGAGCTATTGCCATCACTTGGCGTCCGTCGTCGTCCGTCGTCCGTCGTCTGTCGTACGTCGTAATCTTTTTCAAAAATCTTCTCCTCTGAAACTACCAGACCAATTGGAACCAAACTTTGTCTGAATCATCACTAGGGTGTCTAGTTTCAAAATTGTGTCCGGTGAAGCCGTGCACCAATCAACATGCCGCTGTTACTAAAAATAGAACATATGGTAAAATTGCGCGTTTTTGGTAATAACTCAAAAACCGTTAATAATATCAGAAATCTGACATGGAGTAAAAATGATCGGCACGACAAGTTCTAACTACCCTGAAATTTTGAATAAAATCTTATTACCCATCTTGGAGTTATTGCCCTTTTTTCATCAAATTTTCAAAATTTTAATACTTTTCGCTCTTTATTTCAAAAATTATAAGAAATAGATGATAAGTTGAAACTGCAAAAATGTGCAGCATGTCAAGGTCTACCTACCCTGCAATTGTGTAGAAAATATTATTACCCATCTTGGAGTTATTGCCCTTTTTTCCATCAAATTTTCAAAAGTTTAATACTTTTCGTTCTTTATTTCAAAAACTATAAGAGATAGATGGTAAGTTTAAACTGCACAAATGTGCAACATGTCAAGGTCTACCTACCCTGCAATTGTGAAGAAAATATGAGTACCCATCTTGGAGTTATTGCCCTTTTCTCATCAAATTTTCAAAATTTTAATACTTTTCGTTTTTAATTTAAAAAACTATAAGAGATAGATGATAAGTTTAAATTGCAAACATGTTAAGCATGATAAGATCTACCAACCCTGCAATTGTGAAGAAAATCTGATTACCCATCTTGGAGTTATTGCCCTTTTTTTTTTATCAAATTTTCAAAATTTCAATACTTTTCATTTTTTATTTCAAAAACTATAAGAGTTAGATGATAAGTTGGAACTGCAAAAATGTTCAGCATGTCAAGATCTACCTACCCTACAATTATGAATAAAATCTAATTACCCATCTTGGAGTTATTGCCCTTTTTTCATCAAATTTTCAAAATTTTAATACTTTTCGTTCTTTATTTCAAAAGCTATAAGAGATATATGTTAAGTGTAAACAGCAAACATGTTCAGTATGTCAAGACCGACCTACCCTGTCAGTTTGAAGTAAATCTGATTACCCATCTTGGAGTTATTGCCCTTTTTTCATCAAATTTGTAAAATTTTAATACTTTTCGTCTTATATTTCAAAAACTATAAAAGATAAAGGTTATGTTTAAATTGCAAAAATTTGCAGCATGTCAAGATCTACCTACCCCGCAATTTTGAAGTAAATCCCATTACCCATTTTGGAGTTATTGACCTTTTTCATCAAAATGTTCTAAATTTTAATACTTTCATCTTATATCTCAAAAACTATTAGAGATAGAGGGAAAGTTTAAACTGCAAAAATGTTCAGCATGTCAAGATCTACAAAACATTTCCCCACAGTTGAAAATGTGTGACAACTGTGTGAAGAGTTATTCCTGTTGAAATGCATTATTTTGTTGACTCACTGCTTCTGGTTACTCAAATAATCAAAGGGAAGCAACTCTGTTACATGATGTGAAGTAGTAAAAGCTAAATTTTGAGAATCATTGACATATATGTTTTTGACAGCAATTTTGATAACTTACATTAAAGGGGGAACCCCTGCCCAATTTTTTTTGGAGAAGGGGTCTGCAATGACGAGGGCTACATTTGTTATTTTTTTTACCAAAGTTATCAATTTATTGGCTGATGTTGTTATACCCAGGTGAGCTATACAGGCTCCTGGGAGCCTCTAGTTTAAATTCATCTATCTCGGTACAATAGTACATGGATTTACATATTATTATTTTTTTGTTATTTGATATTGATATTTTATAGTGTGTTATTTGTTAATAAGGTTGTTAGTAATATCCCGGATGTAAGAGTCATTACACAATGGGACTAAATTAAATACTTCTGAATGTCACGGTTTACTTATGAAAGGAAGTCACGTTTACTTATGAAATAAAAGTTTAAACAGCGATTGTCAACAATTTAACCATTATCTACAAATCGAATAATCACCTGTCACCTTAACTCATTGAACACAAAAATGGGGATCGTGACATATGACATTGTAGTCTGGGTACTGTCTTGGGACGGGAACAAAAATGTGGCGGTGGCAAACCGTGTAATTGGGTCAAATCTTTCTTCCTCTTGATACTTGGATCTCAAACGAATATACATACATGAACAAGCGATCAAAGAGAGATCGACATGTCGCCGGTCTGACCAACATTTGTATGTACTGATTTCCATCTGACCTCTTTATCGCCCATAAAACCAGCTATTGTATATCAATTGAAGAAAAATGAAATTTATATTATTTATTGAATAACTTATGCAGAGTGTCTATATCCGTGCAGCCATTGTATATCTCGTGTCGTTTGACATCATCATCGGTAAAACTTCAGAACTATTGCTAATGCACGGAAGAGAGAAATACAAAGACCAGTACATGACATACTGTTAGATTCGTTATGCCTCACAGAGGCAGAGACATGACTAATCTGAATGGTGGTGTCGAACCATGCGCATTGTAATGTCAATCAACATGCGCAATACAATAGTCAGACTTAAGTCCCTCATAAATATCAAGGTTCATTTTCATTTTATTTTTTAAATAACTTGTAATTTGACAGTCCCCCATATTCCCACACTTTTTGTTCCACTTAATCATCTGTTCGTTCATTTAAGGCTAGCATCTGTGATACTGCAACTACAAATTTATGGCCAGTCAACTTCCAAAGGGACATATGACATGCTTGTCTTCGTCACTGTTGAAAAACGGCTCCAATATATTAATTGCAAACAAGCATGAACGTTTCATTCACGCGCGTAGTATACTTCTAACACGGGTCGCTCATCTATCCCAGTCTGAGTGTCTTATGTACCAATGGTAAGATATGTAGGCGATTTAATTGAGTCATGAGGAGATGGGGTGTCTGTTGTGTATTTGTACATCACACACTTCTAGTTCTCAAACCATGGTTTAGGATGGCGCAAAATGTGGCGGGATAAAACCTATTAATGGGATAACAGCTGCTCCTCTTGCTAATTGGATCTCCAATGATGAAAATATACATATATATAAACAAACAACATATTCGCTTCCACCCCAAAAGATACCCACAACACATTGCGTTTGAAATCCATGTCATGATTTGGGACATTCATAAAATTGTGGCGGGGTTAGGTCATTCTCCCCTTTGATAATTGGATCAGGGATGTATAATATTTAAACAAATGAGGAAATCTAATACCAGTGAGTGAATGGTTGTTGTTTAACGACAAGTGAGTATTTTATCAGCCATATCATGGCGAAAACTAGATTATACTCTTGGTGATATAATTATGGATTTTGCTTTGTACTAGACCAACACGCCTAGATGATTTTTTATATCGCTATTAGCTTAACTGAGGAAAAAAACATTCCATAAATACTGAGATATGTCGCTCCAATCGGATACATTTTTCTGACTCCAAACCAACTAGTCTTTGCTCTTACTCCTTAATGTTGTGTACTTAGCGAAGAAACACCAATCACAAGTTTTATAGTCTTTGGCTTGACTCCACTGGGGCTCGAACCTATGATCTATATATAGTACTCGACGCGAGCACATCAACCATTCCACTACCTGCACCGAGTCGGTCTATCTGAATTCCAAAATAAATACATTCTTGCTTCTATTATCTGAAAAATACAAACCATTCACTTGTATAGTTTATGGTGCTTGTCAAATGATAATAAAGTTCTTGACAGATGGAATATTCCTTATAAAAAATACTCAAGATTATCAATTTAATCAACTTCAGAAATGTTGTGCGTGTATGTTTGACAATATTCACTCACACATATATAATCTTAAGATATTATTTGAGATAGATAATTCTGGGACACACTACCAGACACTTTTTATGCAACGTGCGTACTTATGTACTTTCCATTCGTCATGACACAGTTTGTTTCTAGGCGACAAGTGATGCAATCTGATGCAGTCAAGAACCCTCACTAGAAATTGTTGTTCAATAGGAGCTGCTGCAAGCTTTTTATTTGTGTCAAGACCCCAACATTCTCCACCCACAAGGCATTCATTCACGTCCATTCCGTTATTGTATTTGATTCGTGCACATACATCAGTTTCCCCGTTACATTTCTAAGGATTGTACCCTACAGCGGAGAAACTACATGTCCTGTTCCTTCCTCCCTGTATTTCATTTCCTAGTATTACCGGTGTTTAACATCTAGTTAACAATATTTCAGCTGTATTTATGACGAGGACAAGTTTTAAGCAATTCATACAGATAGAAATGTGGCGATGTTATGAGATATGGATGGTTGGATCGAATTGGTTTTGTTACGTACCCTTCATTATAAGAACTAAAATCAAATATTGGTTGTCTTGGAATCAGGATCATGTATCCGAGTAGAGACACCGGCGCTCGTGGTACGGAATTACCACTAATCCCACTGTTTTTTAGTTTTCTGTTTACATACTTATTTTCAATAAGATGTCTTTATAATTTCATCTCTATTTCCTTTATTTATCGTGTTCGTGTCCATATCAATACAATCTTATGGTAACAACAAGAGTATCATGTCTGTCCGAAGCCAGCATCTGCATTCCCAACTACATGTCATGGTCAATTGTATGCTTGCTTGTTCGAGGTAAGATGCGTTGGTTTGTTTTGTTAATATTGGTGGAATTCTTTACCATCACTGTTTAAACTTACTTTTCATAGGATACCAACGAAGGTTCTAACCATACCCCTCCCCAATACCAGGATAAATAAATACTCAATACTCAAATATTTAATGTCTTAAAACCAATATAAAGTATTTCCCAAGAAAACAATACAAGAGTTCCCGACCTGTAACATGTGTCATGTGATCATTTTTTATATTTCCTCAGTACAAAATACAAGTTTTTAGACCTTGAAGAATTGCAAGAATATAACAGTGTTTAGATCCAAGCCCACAGTGTGGGTTAAAAAATTGGAACGGTTGTACCACTTGGGGGTTTTAACCTCCCCTTTAAATTCATATATTCTCTCAGCATGAATATGAGTGCTTACCAAAAACAAAATTTAGAAAAATTATGTAAATTTATACGAAATATAAATAAATCTTTTGTTCTCTAGGCTGTCTTACACCCATATCTCTGTTGTATATACTGTATATATGTTTATATCTATTTTGTATTTGTTATTGTATATTTATGTCTTCTCTGTACCGTTGTACCGGGTACATTATGGTTATTGAGAATTAAGATGATTGATTGATTGAATACAATATTCATTCATATACTCGTCACACGAAACTATACTCATTCATATATTACTCAGGTATTGGGACCCATTTAAATATTTTTTAAATTTTTGTTATTATTATAAATTTTGCACCTTATGGTGTCAAATAACATACTTATAAAATAATTTCTCTTGTTAATAAAGACTTTATAATGTATATTATGCGCTTGTAGTTTGTCCAACTCTTTGGTATAAATCAATACAAATTCTTTCTTTTCAATCATGGGTCAAAATGAGCAATTACAAGTACATAAAGAATATATACACACATGTATTTGAAAACTGTATATGTTGTACTTTGTCAAAGTAATACATTCCTGGAGATTATTATTGATTAATTGTGATTTATAGTAATGAGAGCATAGTACTATATATATCTAGGCATTATCGCCTTGGTGTCATAGTCATAATGAAAGCGGGAGGTTTGGCGCCGTAAAATCTTATTCAACCCACCATTTCTTTGGAAATGCCTGTACCAAGTCAGGGTCATTACGGTTTTCCCAGTTTTCCAGTTGTTGACTGATTTTATCTGTTTATATACTTATGAGTTTTCACTTTCCCTGTGGAAGATTGTTCGGAGTTCGGTAATTTTGTTATTACCCTTAGTCATATGACCAGACCTATTTGCTTGGCAAAATAAATCATTTTCCAATTTTCCTCTTATAGAGAGTCCACTTCGACTTGTTACAATTTCGCAGAATAATGATAAAATTCTTTATGATTGTGCACATTAGTGATTATGACATCATTAATTAGATTGACTAAGAAACAATAAATTCTGGAGCTAAAGAGGTGACATGTGGGTGGAAGTTCCGAATGCTACAGGACAAGGGATAGGTTCTTTCTTTCTTTCTTTCTTTCGTAACTCCTTCCAATAAGAAACACCAAGTTAAAACTTGTAAAATTATTTTAACGTTCGCGGTTAAGCACTATAAAATATCTTCTTATATACACTTATATCAACTTTGATAATATACAAAATGGCTTATCCAGCCTCCATGTACAACACTGATGAAATATATACAGCACTATAAAAGCATACGATATAAAAGGTTCATGCAAAGCAGGTAATATACATCTAAGATTACGTCTACGTGCAAATATATAAAATGTTCATGCGAGTGTCCATACACAACTAAAAGCACTAGTAGCGGTTTAAAATGTTAGTGTATATTAAAAGCACACTAATTATATGTTAAGCATAAAATAGTTATTTGATTATAATGTCTTTATTCACTAAATTTTTCCTTGCAAAGGGACACAAACGACCACTCCTAACAAACAATGGCATGCTCTTCGCGAGTTGCTGCAAGTAACCTCTTAGTAAAAGGGGCGCGACATTCTCAAAGCACGAGACGCTCATAAACGTCCCGTCCTATTTTGAACGAATTGTGTGATTGGTTCATTTCACACAACAAGCCGGTACCCGTTTCGAAGAGTTGTATCACGGGGCGAACAGACAAGCTCCTGATTCTCAGATATCCCTGGATTTCCTCTTTGGGTGAAGATAAATGCAAAAAGTATGTCGCTACACTTGGATTTTAGTTTACTATTTTAGTTTAGTATACATATTTCATTTGCAAATAAACATGCAAAATGGATGACACATGTAATTCTTATTCATAAAAACTTCTCCGGTTTATAGTGAATATAAATAACAATTGAGCATATAAATCATTACAATGCACAAGTGTATATGTATATACCGTACAATTATTATAAATCATAGAGAGAGAGAGAGAGAGAGAGAGTCGATGGTGATGTGGTGTGTATATTCGTATCTTGGGTCTTCATAATACATATTACCAAGACGTATGGCGTTTATGCTCATATCACCATCGATCGCCATATACACAAGTTAATTTACCATGTTTATTCAAGCTTTGTATTTATATCAAGGTCGTTGACCTCCCGATATATACACCGGTTACCATAAACATCCTTGTTGCGGCCCGATGACATGATTGTGTATTAGACAGGTTTTTTTATTATTAACAGCCAGATTGACTTGGTATGCAATTACACACGTCTTTTGTATGTAAAACATTACTCAGTACACAACTGGATAAGATATGTTCAAGACATGCGCATTAGTATCTTTCCAGACACGTATTACTTGTATAGTGTAAAGCAATATGTTTATTGCATAGTCAGACAAAATCTTACTAATTTACATATTGTTGATCTGAACACAATTCTTCTCAAGTTATTAGTAATTGTTCTGGTATTTCACAAATGGGTTCTCGTCTAATAGTGTCTAATAGGGAGCAACATGCTTGGGTCACTGCATGGTTAGCAACACATAATTATGTCGTAATTAAATAAATGCATTCCGGTTTAATAATTGTGTTCATGATTCTTCAGACTGTTTCCTACCCGTTCTCCACTTTATAGCAGTGCATCAAACAGACTGGAAAAACTGAAACTGTTTATATAACATATAATATCTTTATTTTTCAAAAATCCAATGAAATACATAAAACCATCAATTACTTCAAGATATGTCTTATTCTGCAATAAATTTTTAGTCCTCACTTGGTTGAATTTATTTATCTAAATACAATGAGATAATATACAATATAGTTTATGCTGACAGATAGCCACATTTATCATAAATGCAACCCCTCTTTCCCCCCATTATTTAACTTTGTTTGATGGTGTTTAACGCCACTTTCAACAATATTTCAGTTATATAGTGGTGGTCAGTTTTAGAGGAAACCGGGACCCGGAGAAAACCACCGACCTGTCACCAGTCACTGACAAACTTTATTACATAATCTCATTATTAAAGTGATGTGTAATAATTTTGTTGTTTGTGTAAGTTAATTCGATCCGACGCAAGTACATATTATGCAATAATCAATGTTTTCCTCCATGCAAATAAAAGATTTTGCATTAATCAGAATCACCAACAAATTACATAATTGCAAATGTATTACTAGTGATATAACTGCTACAAAATTTTTTTTAATTGTGCGAATAAACAAAAATGCATATTAAAATAACCATATAATGCTGAATTCTGCACAACATTACGTGATAAAGCATGTCGGTGGTTTTCTGTGGGTACTCCTGTTTCCTCCACCAATAAAACTGACCGCCATGATATAACTGAAATATTGTTGAAAGTGGCGTTGAATACCCTCAAACAAACCGCGAAGTTTCTCTATTTGAATGTACAGTGTAAAACTCATTTTTGTCTACAAATTTATTATACTTTTTTGTATTTTTAAAAGCCAGTAAAATATATCATTGAAATGGATTGCAATTAACATCTGATATGAAATTATTACAATCAGAATAAAATATGCATGAAAGTTTTAAGTATAAATATGAATAAGTACATGTATCATCGGGTATATTCAAGCGGTTGTAATTTAATGCACTAACGGCCTAAAGAGTAATAAATAACAATATTTGAGCAATTTAGATGTAATTCATATTTTGTTGTTGTTATCAAAGATATACACAACAATTATATGTCTCTGTTGTTTTATAGTATACAGTAAGTTCTATGTATAAGAATTAGAATAATAATTCTTAATTGGCAATAAAAATTCTTATTCTAATTCTTATACATAGAACTTACTGGGACGTGACTTTAACGGGTACTAAAGATAAGTGGAGCGCATGCGTATATATACAAGATATAGTTGTGCTATTCCAGACAACCAAGGACGTCCTTGAGGCAACATTGCATTTAAATTTTCGTTTTGTAAAGAAATCAAATGCATATTTACACAGGAAACGGAAGTTTTATGTGGCTTCATACCATATTTTTGTAAATAAAATTATTAGTTGTACTATCAAATGTCTAGTTTAACAAAGTTCAATGAGAATGTGATTTTTTACTTAATATATTCAAACGATCTTCTGGCTATCAGAGTCGGCAAAAACCCGTAAAATCAGCAGTTCATGTAAACTTCTGGCAATTATGTAAATATATTTTCGGGTGTTTCAAATTCAACGTAAGCAATCTGAATTATTATTTTATTCCTCCGCCACCATATAACTGAAATATTGTTGAAAGTGGCGTTAAACACCATAACTCACCCCTATCTTTTCCACACACAGCACTCAGTGCCTGTCAACACGTGCATAACACATTTAATACTAATAATTAATATATCTTTATCTTCAGAATATCAATAAAAATAGAGGGTTTAATGACACTAACTTATTATTGAACGGAACCAGAATGCACCATTATGCAAATGATGTTATTATCCTGTTATTGATACAACCATAGAAATAAATCAATAACAACTATGACGCAACCATAATGATCTTACTTGAACCGATGGTCTCAAAATGACACACAAAAAAACATTTATATTGTGGGTAGTTCAAGCGAAGTAAATCATTTCTCCACGAAACCAGATTTTTTTCTCATCAATATGATAGACTGGTTTACAAGAATTTATGGATATACGAGTGGATATGTAAGAGCTAAAAAAATACTTATTTATTCGCAATATTTATCAATATGTCCATTCACTCGACGCGGCAGTGTAATGATTAGCGTACTGGCCTCCAGCGCAGAAGATCATTGGTTCAATCCCCGGTCAAAACCAAGGACGATTGCTGTTTCTTCGTTAAGGAAAGCGGTTATGGTTATGGTGTTTAATGCCACTTTCAACAATATTTCAGTTATATCGTGTCGGTCAGTTTTATTGGCGGAGGAAACCGCCGACCCGTCGCAAGTAACTCTATGGAAAGCACCCAAACATTTATGAATAGGAGCAACGATTGGTTGGCTTGGGGCTTATAGGCTTAAGTCCTGATAACTTAACCAGATCTATATGATGTGCTTTATTGACAAATCAATTAAATGTGTCTAATATAAGGCTGTGTTCGACCCACTTGTCCTTTGTTAATCTGTATAAAGTTAAACTTCCGCCTACGCAACGATATGTGTACTTCTACAACATGAATTGTGTTTAATCTTCTTTGTTCATATTTGCTTGTTTTTCTTCTTTTTTTGGGGGGGAGGGGGAGGGCATACACGTAAGTTGTGCAGGAGGGGTATATTTCTAGTACATGTAAAGGCTTAACAAGATATTTGGACTATTTTACTCAACGTTTTATGAACGTGCAGGTTTTTATCCAAATCATGGCGAGTATACGATACATGTGTTACTGTTTCTTACAGTAAATCAGCACTGCAGACTGAATTTGTATTGTGTTGAACAAAT
This sequence comes from Gigantidas platifrons, assembly GCA_002080005.1. Lineage (NCBI taxonomy): Eukaryota > Metazoa > Mollusca > Bivalvia > Mytilida > Modiolidae > Gigantidas > Gigantidas platifrons. The sequence continues at coordinate 147,362 of MJUT01063078.1, forward strand.
AAGTTTCATTAAATTATCAATAAATAGTGAGAACTGAGGACACTGACCCCATTAACCGGTATACCAGTATATACATTTATCTGGAATGAGCTGCCTGACCACTTTAGAAAAGACATGTCACTAGACCAGTTTAAAAATTTGATTAATACATGGTCAGGCAGCTCATGTTATTGCTTTGCATGCAAGGCTTCAGTTTGATTTCCTTCCCTTAGTATGCTAGATATTTTTAGTTTAGTTCATCAATTGTGCTTATTTTTAATTTAGTTCTACTACTGTGCTTTTATGTCTTATATTATGTATATGCTCTGCTTTTTATGCATGTCTGTCCTTATGCTTGTTTTATTATTTACATGTATGTCCTGATGCTTGTTTTATTATTTACATGTATGTCAGTTTTAAAAGCTCTTCAGAGTTTATGTTGTATGTTTTTATACTCCCGACTTTCAAATAAAATGTGTATCATATAATGTACAATATATTACTGTTTATCGATATTTTATTGCTTGATTAGATCTTTTGTTGTTTTTGTCACAATTTCATTAGCATAATAATCTAATTAAAAAGATTGGCCTTAATGGCAATAATTAAAAAAAAAAAGTTGTAATTTACTATGAAAGTAACAACCAGCAAATTATCATTACTCCCTGACTACAGTGTCGTCATGGGCAGTTGCCAAAGGCCCCCACGAGCATAGCAGCCCTGTGATAATCTATGTATGTTGTGTATGTTTTTTAATGTTTAAACACTAATTGTGTTGGAAGCACCAATAAAAAAAATATATGTTTATTTTTATGGACATTTACATTTTTTTTCCTGTGAGTGGTTGTGTATGTATGGGCACCAGTGCACTGCTTTGCTCGCGGCCTATAATGTTGATATGACGGCCCTGCCTGACTGACCACTATTTTGTAAGTACTTCAGTTTACAATTTATTAGGTTTTATCATGTATCGAGAACGTTAACCTGGAATTACCTTTGAGTATTGGCGTTACACTTGTATAATCGGTTTATTTACAAGTACCTATAAATAACATCTCATAGTGTAGATCTATACAAAAAAATGTTGTTTCTGTTATTCCCCGCCCTCTAAATCTAGCATACATTCATATTACGAGCATTTTTCGACCGTGCTATTGTACAGCCCATGTTGTCCTTCATTTTGTGATAGTCATGCTCTTTTTGAATGGAATGCGCATGTCATTTTTATTGTTTGTTTACACATATACATACTTGTATTGTCGTTAGAAATATATACTTGTCAAGAGAGGAGAAGCTTGGACCCCAAATTAACCAGTTAAACCCTCCATATTTCGGTTGGTGATCCAATTATCAAGAGGCCGGTAGGGGGGGATTGTTGTTTAACGCCAACTCAGCAATCCGGGAGGGGGAAATTCCATTAATGGGTTTAATGCCGTCACATATTCTGCTTGTCTCAAGCTCAGGACCTATATTGCCAATAGCATAATGTTGTAATCTTCTGATATCAATGATTTGAGATGATAGGTTGTTCATTTTGTTGAGTGAGGGGGTGGTTGTTGCTTAACGCCAACTCAGCAATTTTTCAGTTATATCATGACTTTGTTTCATTGACATTGGCGGCATTGTTGACAATTATTGTTTAAGCTTTATTTTCATAATTCTAATTTTTCTATACATAAGCACAATGTACCCCGGGGTCGTCGTGACCGTGATCGTATGGTAGTTAGATTTACAACTAGCTATGTAACAAGTGCCTATCACCATTGATGTTGTGAGTTCGAATGTCGATCAGGGCGAGCTGTACAACATTACATTTTGTATGTGATAAAGTTTGTCAGTGACTTGCGACAGGTCGGTGATTTTCTCCGGTTTCCTCCACCAATAAAACTGACCGCCACGATATAACTGAAATATTGTTGAAAGTGGCATTAAACACCATCAAACAAACAAACAATAATACCTAAATTCGTTCGTGTGTCGAAATAAATATTGTAAAACATATATACAATATAATCTTGTTATTCCGTAATGCCTCTTGTAGAATCCTTGTTTTAATCTGACGCCTTGGATTTTGTTAAGCGTCATGATTCTCGTGGCATACTGTCTTTATTTAAGGACAGTTATTGTCACATGTTGACCAGGGTCAAAAAGGTATGGTTCATATATATACACTGTATATTTATAAGTCTTTATTTGCATATAAAACGACTATATAAAACAACTATAACAAAAATAACTTACAACCATGCACATAAAAATAAAAGAATAATTTTACGAACGTGGACCTCATTTTCGCAATTCGAATATGGGCTTTATAAATTTACCAAAAATGGAGCGAGTGAGTGATTGCTGTTTTTTAAGCATTCTGAGCTGGATTTTTATAGCGCTAGCTCACAGAATCAACAGTCTGCGGATAGACATGTCGCTACACTAGGAACACATTATCCCGATTCCGAGCCAACCAGTCTTTGCTCTAACTACTCAATGCTGCGTGCTTAGCAGAGAAACAGCAAATACAAAATTTATAGTCCCACGATCTACCGCACTTGGTGCGAGCATGCTAACCATTACCCCACCGATGCGGTTTCCAAAAGTGGACAAAAGTCGTAAAACAACAAGAACAATATATGATAACATGATATACGTTACAGAACTTTATATGTAACGGCTCCCAAAAATCTGTCCAGATTTAGAAAACTAAAATGGAAGGTTTTGTGTAGATGTAAGACATTTAGTGTCCTATGTTAAAGTGTCCCCCGAACAATATTTTATAGAGATTGCGATATGAAATAGTGTCCGGTGCTATGAAATTGTGTCCTAGTATAGGGTTAGGGTTAGGGTAAGACATATAATAGTGTCCTATGTTAAAGTGTCTTCCCGGACAATATTTTATAGAGATTGTCGGACACTTTGAACTAGAGGACACAATTAAATGCTACATAGATACACTAATATGTTGTTTTCTAACTGTTTCCGTGTATTCTAAAGGTCTACTCATGATTTCGTTTAATTGCAATTAAATAACATCCACAAACAAATGATTTATTTAAGTGACTGTGAAATGAAGAACTGAAAAAACTCCTTTCCATAACTAAACCTTGGATCTTTGTTTGCGCTGTGCAAAGGAAGATTTACTTTCGTATATTCTTCATTTTACTTTAGGACGTTCTATTCACATGTTCCATTCTTTCTTCAAAAGAAAACTTGTGCACTTATATACATCACATGTTTTGCAAGCAAGGAAACGTCTTGAGTATTGATTCTGGACTGTACACAAAACAAGGAAGTATAATATAAAAACAAAACACTGATTTATAAAGGTTAATCAATAACATACATAATAGCATCATTGTTTACACCGTAAATAATTAACTTTACAGGGATTATTTTATTTTATGTAAATCAAAACTCAGGGTCTGGGGGTCAAGCAATTGGTCAATTCGACAATATTTAAAAAAAAACTAAAAAAAACAACAAAATAATAACGAAAACAAAAACAAAAAACAAACATACAAACAAGCAAACAAACAAGCAAAAAACAAAAAAAAAACAACAGAAAGTATATTTTATTGGAAAATTGAACATTCAGAAAATATATGAACTAATATAATACATATAAATAAAATACTTTGGAGATTGTTCTATCTATTTTTGGTTTTGTTTCATATGTACATCGTTCAAAATTAAATCTTTCGTTTCATAATAATAATATACTAATAATTTAAAAAAAAACGACAATAACAACGTGTTTGCAATAGTACCAACAATATCATTTATTGTTCTATAAATGATAAGTAAATTTATGTCCAATTCTTTACTGGGTTGATGTGATTATACTTTTCATTTCATGTAAACATATGATATTCCATTTACACATGCATGTACACTGTACTCACATTATAATCTGTAATACAAAAGACGATAGAAAACCGAATCAACCGTAGTCACACAAATAATAATAAAAAATAATTCAAATATGTAAAATAAAAAAATGCAGCAAAATTATGAAAGAAATCATTTTAGATCATATTATCTCTGTCAATTTTGTGGAACTTTTGTATTTTTAACACTTCTACATATGCATGAAGCGTTAATGATCAAATGGTTATTGACAAGAGATATAAATTTATACACTTAATTAAACAAAATGGGTACAATTAATTTAGTTATTTTACTATCATATGGTTGTGTCTACCCTAATTTTAAAATGGATGTTTGTTGATTGGCAAACACTATGTTCAGTTAAATCTCGCCTTATTCCGCCCACTTCTAGTCTGATTTAAAGAAATGATTTTTATTAAATGTATTTTATCAATTAAAAAGAAATTATTTAAATATAGACAAGATAGGTAAACTGTACCATACAAATTACAAACTGTCTTGTTGAAATCGATAAGAAATACCTCTTTAAAGTTGGTTTGTCGAGCTAGTGCTTTTCAGGTCTTGGTGACAAAACCGCGGGAACTAAAGAGCACTTAGACGGCACAAAGAGCGCATGCGTGGTCACAACCTTCTTCATGGCGGCACAGAAAGAGACGACAGAGCAGGTCAGAATGCAATAGTTTAGAAAGAGTTAAAGAATGTAAACAAAGTTATTTTGAAACATACCATGACTATATAAATAACATATATATTACCCATGACGTCCTATGACACGCTTGATGTATCCCATTGTTGCGCAATCCAGATCGATTTGTTTACATCGCGTGGCTTTTTCTGTTGTCGAGTGCTGGCTGAAGGAAGTGAAACCGTCAGTTTACACGATTGAATGGCGACGAAGACAGTCACATGTTATAGAGAGTTTTGTCAATTAAACTCTAAATATTTGTTTTAAATGTCACATTTTTATAAAGGATACGAACTATGGGTTTGTTTACTGTTGACTTGATCGACGGCAAATGGTGCCAAAACCATCACGAACTGACATGGCGATACAACCGGATGAAAGGCTTGAAAATCCAAAATGTCACAACATTATTAACTTATTTGATGCATGTTTATGCTGAATTATTCCCTTTTAATACCACAATATTTCCTTTGTTTTATATTTTCTCACAAAGCATTATTTTAATGATAAAAAAGGGGGGTGGGCTCTTGATGTTATTGATGCATGTCTACTCTATGTATATATATAATTAATTATTTTGTTATTTCAATCCACTTACGTAAAAGAATATTTTGATTATTCGTTAATGATATTGTTAATTATTTTATACTTTATTGCAATATGATCACTGGCACTACAAAATCATTGATTGAGCATGCCATTCATATTTACAATTCTACAGTGTAAGCGTTCGGTAATATTGCTCTCTGATATAAGGTTCCTTGAGTTTTTTCTTATGTAACAGTGTTAAAAATTTAACTGAAATATAGCCACTGGGACAAGTGGTCAAGTTAAAAAAATAATTGCCCCCACTAAAAATAATTATTTGAATCAAAATCCTGCATTAAGAGACATATGTCAAGTTTTATATAAGACATGATTTTATAAAAAAAAAAAAACATTTCTTGGTTTGAAATTCAACAACCATTCCAAATGAATATTTTCAAATGGTTAAAGAATATTCAACAAAGGCAGATATTCCCAAGGTCCGTCGGACATGTGGCAATGTCCAGTAAAAATTGATTTGGTCCAGTAAAAGGTTATTCATTACTGGACCAAATGACCAGTAGGAATCTGAGCACCTCCTCTGGAGCATGTGAATGTCCTGTAAACTTGATGCTCGGTCCAATAATTCTTACTCCTTTACAGTCTTTACTGGACTGAATGTCCATTCAACTTCAGTTTACCTTTGGAAACAATATAGCTATTTGTAGCCAACTTTCATTTAATTTGTTGGATGGAACAGAGAAAATTTTCAGGCTTAGTTTCAATACGGTACAAGATGATGAATCGGGAAAGATAAGATTTACCGTGTTTGGGTAAAAATTAGTTTCATAACATTAGTTTAGGGCCCGGGTGGCTCAATGAGTCAGGTAGTTGGAATACCTAACCACTCATACAAGCCTATCACCAATACGGCGTGGGTTTGTGCCCGGCTTTGTAAATTACAAAAAAAGGTGCACTCGACTCGCAGCTGCAAGTGATAAAGTTTACCAGTTGCTTGTCCATGGTCGGTGGTTCTCTCCGGGTACTCCGGCTTCTTCCACCACTATAACTGGTTGCCATGATATAGCTGAAATATTGTTGAAAGTGGCATTGAAACACCAAAAATAAAATCAAACCAAACCACAACTTCAGTTACATGTGTGCTTAGCATCATCCGATGTTATAAACTCATAGCATACTTGCCAACTGTTCGGTTTTTGTCAGAATTGTTCCGATATTTACCTTGTAATTTCGTATTTGACATCGTCTGAGCTTGTGGTGATAGGCACTGAAATTCTTCTGAGAAAGATGGGATCCAAGATCATATTTCGCAATAAAATGTCAAAAGAGAACAATAATTTTCAGAATAAATATGTCAACTTGCTTTTGATAAGGGTGTTAGCAAAAACCAAGCCTCAAAGCGAAATTGATCTAAACCGTCGTCAATATGTTTCAGTCCCTTGTTTGTTACGAAATTTACCTTTAGTTACCAGATAAAGCTAATTTAAAAAAAAATGTATTTTGCTCTCATAAAAAAAGATTTAGAAATTTAATTAAAAATCTGGTAACAAGAGACTGTTATTTTATGCTATAAGAAAAAATATATTCACATAGTGATACTGTACAGCAGCATATGATTGCAGGATAAATTGTAATTTAGAACACAATGTATCTGGTAAAAAAAAACTAAGAGAAACTGATAGTGTTTCAGTGATTAGGATTAAAATTTTAATAATGGGACATTTTCTATTGACATTCAGAATTTCAATGGGCCATTCTTTAACATTCTTTGTAAATATTTCTGATTTCAATGGGACATTTTCAGATGGAATGTGATAAATGAAGCATGGCCCCCCTCTAATCCCAATCACTGGTGTTTGGAATTTTCGTCTGTTAACGACTATATATTTGACCAGATGTCCAATGAAAGTCAGAATACCTTTGAAATGACTGCACATAATGACTTCTTTGCTAAAATAAATTGGTATTAATAAACCCTTTTTACTGGAATATCTATAATTTTTATTGGAGGGACTTCGTGAGATGAGATAGCGAGCTAATTTCTGATTGGCTGGCATGTGTATACATGTATAAAATATATGAATTTGTCCAGTTAATCAGGTGAGGGTTATCAACTTCACTTAATCTCTGGCTAAATATTTGCCACCAAGTCAGTGTTTCAGCTAGACTTTGAAATCTTCAGGACAATTGCCAGTTTTATCCAAATTTCTTCAGGACATTCTTTAATAAACTAATTTTTATAAAGTTCTTTAGGAGAATTTGAGAAATAGATGGGCAAATGAAATGACCTTAGACTGGTGCCTAGTTGAATCACTGTTCGATCAGGATTTTGTTCTCAACAGATTTGAAGGGGAGTGTATTGTAATTAAAATCCTTTCCAGTTTGTGTTTACATTTTGTGTAAGTCTGTCATGTATTCTATTTGAGATTAGTTAATTTATGCAGTCTTATTGATTTTAGATAAAATGTCTTGGCTCAATTCCAGGACTAATGCATCATATATCTCTTTCTTTCAAATACCAAAAAAACAAATGCCAATAATACATTTAAAATTCATTGTAAGGATAAATTAATTGTTCTGTATTAAATTTATCAAGTAAGCCAGTGCTCTACCCAGGATTTGAAATGGGCAGGGTGCTAAATCAAAAAAAGGCACTATAACGCGTAAGCGTCATAATAAAAAAGGGCACCTGTATGCGATATTCATAACCATTTTCTATTATTTTTCCACTTATTGTCAAATCCTACTTTATGCCCACTATTGTGTCTTTTTCGCGGCATTTCTGAAGTATTATTTTCTTCATTTTCATCAATTAGTTTTCTTTTTAAAGATTGAGATGAGGAAGATGCCTGAATGGGTTCATCTCTGGTTCTACAAAAATGAAAAATTCTGATTTTTGATTTTTATCTAAAACTCCAAAATATTGATTTAAAGCATACATTATTGCTTTTTTCAAATTTTATAAAATTATGATTAAAAAAAAGTAATCAAATTTCGAAATTCTTCATAATTTAATTGTAAATGTTTTCTATAGATCCATATTACACTTTTTAGCAGTATGTTAAATAACTTACGTTTTCACAGTAAAGAATGATTTTAAACTTTTATTTTCTTTTGCATTTTTTTTTCTCCTCATTCAGACGTCTTTCTCTGGACGGTATTTTGGCATTAGTGATTTTTATATTTTTATTTTAAGAACAACTCGGGGTAAATAACAAATCACGAATTGCGAAAAAACTGACCGATTAGAACAGCTGAGCATCGGTTGACAAGGTAAACACTCTTTATGCACATTTAGTCTAGGTAGAACACTGTAAGCTGGAGCTGATCAAAGCCCAAAAAATTGGAAATCCAAATTATTTTAAAAGTCTTTGGGTGCAAGCATTGCATCCAACTAAAGTAGATCTGATTGCAAATATGTTGCAACATCAGTGTTTCCCAAGGTGTTTTTACTTTTACAGGACATTCGGGCTGGTAATAGAAAAACATTTACCAGACCAAACCAACTTTTACCAAACCGAAACAAATTGACAGTCAAAAAGTTTACAAAATGTTAATAATTTTGTGCTTGTGGTATCTGATCAGTTAATTCCAGTTATTCTAAGTGCAGACAAGACGATGAAGAGACAAAAAATGGTTCTTTTCCCCAGAGCATGAAGCAAAACCTTTAATCAAATATTTATTTCTGTCTACATGTTTTTTGACTATTGGAGTCTTGCATACCTGTGCTTTTTTTACAAGTACCCTCCCCCTTTTTTTTCTTTTGAAATATGACTGTCATCTAATGCCACCCAAATGGTAATAACTCATATTTGTGTTATCTTCAGCAGGAGAAAGATGTCTGCAAATTAGCTGAACTTTCTATAACTATATTTAGCTAGAGCCTAGTAATATTAATATAGCACAAACGTATATTTTTATTGTCATGAACACTGGCAGTCAAAAATGTAGTTATTATTTGTCAGACCTTAAATCGGATTGCAACCACTGAATAAAGTTACTGTAGTTCAGTCTATTTTTTAATTGCATAGGCATTTACGTTTACACGTATGTAAATAAACAGTTCGATAGATCGTAATAGTAACCTGGTGTCAAGTATAAAATATCAATGTGGATGGATAAAAATGTGAAGTGTCCCCATGCATTTTAACGAATTTTGAATGGCCAACACTTGCAAATGTGAACATATTAAACATGAGTACTATGTTTTATGTCACAGAAATGAGAAAAAATTTAATCAAAAGTTCGTTTTGCTGAAAGTAGCTTCGGACAAAAAGTTCGGTCAACATTTCCCATAGCACATTGTCGGGTTGCGTCCCCTTTAAAATGGTGCCAATATTGTTTGTTATTGAACGAAAATAAACAAATCTAGGCCTCAATAGTGAACAATACCATCATCATCAATGACTTTCTGATAAACTACATAAAATATTTTCTTACCGACAAAGAGCAGATCGTGGCAGTATTACAATATGAGAAATACAGTTGTAGATAATTACTGAATCGGTCGTCAGACTTTCGGTCCGGAGTTCCAGTAAACATTATCGGACCATGCTGATTTTTACCAGCCATGTCCGACGATCCTTCGGAAAGACTGCAACATGCATTAAATTTAACAATGATCACAGTATCCTTCATTTTGGTAGTTTTGCATACACAGTGTTGGGTTTTATTCATATGTCTAAGGGATAAATCATGGGATTTCCCACCATGCATTGTAGGTTTTTACCGCAAATATATTCTAGGAGCAATCAGTCTAATGTCCTCAGATTCTTCTAACTTAGACTAAGTAAAACAATAAGCAGACCTAGTTTTAAAACAAATTCATAACCAAATCCTGATCTAATTACATTTTGTAGGTTTGCATGTTCTTCCAGTTGTTGATTGGCACCTATTCAATTTCCTGATATTTTAACAAGATACATTTCAACAAACTTTTTCAAAGCAGGAGTTTAACACTGCAATTTTGAGACTGTGATATTTGCTAGTACTAACTCCCTCCCTTCATGGGGTCATAATGACTGTATGGCAGGTGGATTTATGACTATCTATGCTATCAGTACCTATCACCACTAAAGTTGTGAGTTAGAACCCCGTTCATGACGAGGTGTACTTGATACAACATTATGTGAAAAAGTTTGTCAGTAACAGGTCCAGGGATTTTTCAGCCATCTCTCTAGGGCCGAATTTCGGCCCCATTCCCAATGACAATTACCCTGTTTTTATTCCCAATTTGCTTTTATGAATTCCCAAATTGTGCACATGTTTATTGAAGTCTATCGTATCCGTTAAATATTTTCAAAGTGATTTTCTTGGAAAGTAATCCATTACGGTTTATCGAAACTTTAAATTCGGTAAATGTTTATATGTGCCCGACTTGAAATAAAACTATTTGTATTTGTTTTTCGTAAACAAATAACATTGGTGCCATTTTGGAAAGGGGACGCAATGCGTAATGTGCTACCGGAAATGTTGACTGAACTTTTTGTCCGAAGCTATTTTCAACAAAACGAACTTTTCATTTATTTTTCTCATTTCTGTGACATAAAATCATAGTTCTCATATCAAATATGTTCATATATGCGAAGATTGGCAATTCAAAATTCGTTGAAATGCACCGGGTCGCTTCAGATATTTATCCATCCGCATTGGTATTTTATACCTGACACCGGGTTAATATTACGATCTATATCAAACTGTTTATTTACATCTAGACATGTGTAAATGTTAATGCATATCCAATTAAAAAATAGACTTTGAACTACAGTAGCTTTCCTCCATTGTTGCAATCTGATTTGAGGTTGGACAAATAATAATTAAAACCTTTACTTTCTTCAGTTTTTGACTGACAGTGGCAATTTACGTTTGTGCTATATTTTCATTGCAGGGTTAGAAATTAACTTTTGTAGTTACTAGCCCAAAGGGCTAGTAGAAGATATCAATCACTAGTCCTTAGAAATCCTTCAGGATGCGAGTTGGCTAAGGGGGTCTGGGGGTATGCCCCCCCC
>MJUT01063078.1:165676-178940 GCA_002080005.1 Gigantidas platifrons
AGTACTTTGATAATGTACAAACCGGAAATGGAATATTTCATTAATATATTCGGAATATCTCTTGGTTCACTGCTATAATTAGCGATAGAGTACTTCAATAGAAACTGATATTTTTAAACACATTAAAATAATTATTTAAGAAGTTTTTGTCTGTCAAAATGACAAAGCAACACATTTTTATCATAGAAAATAACCTCCAAAAGGTAGGACAGTCATTTTTTTCACTTGTCCCATCGGACAACCATGATACAAGATCTACTTGTCCGACGTCAGTTTTTACTGGTATCGGACAAACGTTAATGTCGAGGCCTGCCCCTCAACAATTCAGATTTAATTATCAACAGATATACTGTTATAATAAAGTATAATTTTTTTTTACCCAAGTCACTCACAAACTTTTATCACATATTGTTGTATCCAGGAATCTTGTAGAATAAAAGTTTGACAGCCCCAACCAAAAAACCATCGATGTCACTAGTGCATTCTTTGTTATTTTTTTGTAAAAAATGGTGAATCCCAAGCACAAGTGATAAGTTGCAAGTATCTCTGATGTTAATGCTCTAGCATCTTTTTTCCTTGACCTATTCAAACTGGGGCCTGGGTGGCTCAATGAGTTAGGTAGTTGGATTACCTAACAACTCATACAAACCTATTACCAAATACCAATACGGCGTGGGTTCGTGCACGGCTTTGTAGGATGCACTCGACTCGCAACCCCAATTGATAAAATTTACCAGTTGCTTGCCCATGGTCGGCAGTTCTCTCCGGGTACTCCAGCTTCTTCCACCACTAAAACTAGTCACCATGATATAGCTGAAATATTGCCAAAAGTGGCATTAAACTCCAAGAATCAAATTAACCTATTCAAACCAAATTTATACAAAGTTTTTTTTATGGTGAATATCTCAGTCCAGTTCAAAAACCAAAATTTTTCTCAAGAATTTCAAGATTTAAAGTCTGAGACATTAGCCACTAGTCTGATGCCCGCGGCTAGTAAAATAACGAGAGGTCTAGTTAAAGCTTTATAATGCTAGCCTGAACGGGCTAGTGAAAATCGATGACCTTTATCTACAAAAAAAACTCTGAGTATTCAGATAACTTCTTGGTACGATTATTTGTATGCGTGAACGTCTCACCACTGTTTGTTTACCCTTGCAAATGCATTTGTCACGTTGTTAACCTCGTGGAGTTCACCTGAATCAAGTTCGGAATATGCTTTGTATCAAGGTTAACAAGAGAAAAATCCAGAGAGATTCCGTTTTGATAATACGACTAATTACCGATAAAAATATTCCAACAACGACCCACCTGCCAACTACTACATGTAGGAAGAGCTCCGGACTCCTCGTACAATGGGGTGGTATATAAGACCCTGATTTATATAAGATAACGTTTTTGATCGATGTTCTTAGCTAATAAATGACTATTTATAAATTTTTATCACATTTACTTCTCCTCGAGTCGACGGCACGCTTTTTTCGTTTCCATGTACGTTGCTGTCTGTACAGTTTGATTTCGGAACATGAACTAATGAAACACTTTCTGAAGGACTGTGAAGAATAAAAAAGGAATTATTCAATAAAAATTAAACACAATTTATATCTTTTATTCGGGCTAGTTAAAATCAGGGAGGGCTAGTGAATTGTGGGACCTGACTTTCCCCCTGGGCTAGTTGTTGAAAAAGTTTTTGGCACAGACTGGAGTTATGCCCCTTAAAACTGTAAAAAAAAAAGTGTGGACATGTGCTTGTCAGCAAAATAGTTCTTCAGCAGATGTAAATCAAATTTATACATGTACAAAATGTACAAATGTACATGTAACTTGCAAGCTATTTTTTTGGACAATACATTATATCTCAATTGAGTTCATAAACCATAATTTTACATCCAAGAATTTTAAGTTGTGTCTCCTTAAAAGATGCAAAGAGTGGAAATTTTCTTGTTAGCACTGCCACTAGCTAAATATATATAGCTCCTCACAAGATACAAACCAAATATACACATAACCTACATATAGTCAAACCTGCCCATGTGGTCAACTGTATTGAATGGTCACCTTTTTCTTGTCCTGTCATGAAAAGTTTCATATGAATTGAACTTCTTTTAAGAGGTCACCTGTCTGATAAAACTACCTTTCTTATTAATACAGGTTTAAGAACAAGACTTTTTAGAAAACCAGAATTATTTCATTAAGAAGTTTAATATGGCAATTCAGCTTGTGCATCTCTGATGTTTTATGCTTTTATTATTATGAATAAATTAAATGGAACAATTCATTTACAACCTATTTTGAAATAGGTTTATGGTTTATATTCTTCCAAAGAGAGAAAAAAAAAATGTGTTATTTGTATTTGATAGTAATTCTTCTGTCCTACAGAAGGAAATTACCCAAGAATATTTCCAGAGGAAACACCTATACAGAAACTAAAGATATATATCATCATTCTACCAAGACACTTCATAGCAGCCGAACACACAGCAAATTGCCTGTCTAATTGCATCCTACCCCCTCACGGTTACTTTGTTTTCAAAAATGAAAATGTGAAAGTATAATATGGCTTTGTTTTTCATACTGGTTTATCTTTTTACAATCTAAAATTGCTCAAATTGGCAATCAAAATAAGGGGGTAAGAATGAAAATTTCTGGAATTTTGCATGATTTTAGAATATTTTTCATTGGGAATGGTCCTTTTACCAGACCCTGGGGGAAGGCTAGAAATATTCCTGCCCTTCTACTTTAGGATCATCACCTCCTACTTGAAAATGAGTGGAATGCCCTGTCAGGGATGGGCAGCCCTGTTCTCCCTTAAATGTTACTATCCAGTAAGATACATATACATGTATGTAAGCCAGATTTGAGGTATGACAATGAAGTGTTTTACTGGCTCTCAACACATTTGCACATGTTTAAAAGCCAGCTCTATAATTCTAAAGTAGATAAATGTTGTTTACCTGTAGTATTAATCTACCTTGCACAGGTAAAAAACCAGGTAACATGTGTCTACAGTTCTGTAAAGATTGATAGGACTAGGTGTATGTTATGTATTGATAACAATATTTGTAGGTTATTTTATTACACTGTCTTTGTTTCTGTTCAGCAAATTCTCATTTTTTAGGTTGATATTTTTTTGTTAGAGAAATATTTTGTTTATCCAAATGCAATTTTTTGAGAAAATTGAATTCAATCTGTTTACCTGTTTCAATGTTTTCAACTTGATTTTGGTATCCCTTTACCAGGCCTCAATGTAGGATTTTTGATGCAGGATCCAATTGGCTCCTAGGAGAAAAAAATTAGGAGCTAATAAAAAAAATCAAGGAGCCAAGAAACCATTCACAGGCGAAGCATTTTGATCCACTGGGCCAATGCAGTGGTTACTACAGCCAGGGGTATGGGGTAAATGGTGCAAAAAACTGCATTCTGGCAACATCCAGAGACCTAATTTGATATCTTGAATGCATTTTCAAAATTAAAAAAAATTGTAAGAAAAATTTTCAACAGTGCTAAAGAGTTCCATAGCCAGGTGAAAAAATGTAGACAATCACTAATTATGTTGCCTGGCAGCCAGATATCACTGGTTTTATTGAGTTTGTATTGCTTCAGCTTGAGATTTAAATGTGGTTTGTGTTGGTGTAATTTTCTGTCTTTATTTTGTCTTGTAAGTTGTAGTATACAATCTTGTGCTGTATAGGACACTTTAGGGTATTTCACCCTAAACCAATGTACATCTTTAGGAAAATAAAATAATTTATTCAAATGTGTTTTTATAATTATTTAATTAACTATCATCATTATCACTGCAATCTATGGCCAGTGTGTGTAGTTCCCTATTTTCTTATCAATGCTAAGCCAATGATATATTGAGTCACTTGGATCAAATTTCTCGACACTGAAGCCTTCACCACTAAGCCTGATCAGGATCTCAGCTGTGCTGGTGTTCAAAGCTGATCGGACATCACATTTTATCGTATTTTGTGCCAAAAATTGTTCGCTCACGTTGTGCACTGGATATTGCAAAACTTGCGGAAATGCGGTTCCGTTCCATCCAATTTTAATATTACGACAATCATTTCATTTGCGTGTTGGAATCGATGTATCATTCAATTGTTATGAAAATGGTCACGATATTAAAGACAAAATCGGATTTGCGTTTGAAAAAAATGTACTAAATTGACAGTAAATAATGAAATGTTTCGTCTTGACTTTAATCCTGGTCACGACTTAGTTCAAATCGAGAAGCCAAACGGCAGAGGAACCGCATTTCCGAAAGCTTATGTTTTTAAACTTGGTCGCCAATTTGGCACCCTTTGACAAAAGTTTGGTCGCAAAATGACATCTTTAGGCGCCATGGCGACCAAACTAGTCGCAAAATTGAGCCCTGTTTACTACACACTAGAGTAAAAAAAATGGTTCTACTTTGGTAACTTAAACATCATTGATAACTTAAAAAAATCATTGTATATTTTCTCTCAAGATTTTATATGGTGCCAAAGTTTCAAAGGTATACATTATATTTACTGTACAGTAGAAAACCAGTTTTATATCATCGGGCAAAGAGATGATTGAACTTGACTACTTGGTAGAGACATCCATCTCATGAAAGGAGTCCATTGTGGCTGCCATTGTATGGTTGGTACATTTACTCTAGGTACTGTTTCACACTCATTTTAGATTTATGAGTTGTGGTCATTGTTGTAGACCCTATTCTGACTGAAATGTAGCAGAACATGAAAACACTGTTCCTCAACTTTAATTCGTGTCTAAGTATAATGTTGGATAGTCCCTTGCTGACCCTCAGTCGCATGTTCATTCACATCCATACCCTTTCTTACTACAAGCTGTTCCTCTACTTTAATTTGTGTCTAAGTGTAATGTCCAATAGTCCGACATGTTCATTTACATCCATAGTGTAACTGAAATATTGTTGAAAGTGGCATTAAGCACCATACCCCATATAACTCTAACCCTTTCCTACAAATGCCCATCACTTGCATTTGTAAATTGCGAGTTTTATTCCAGTCCATGGAGACGTGTACTTGAGACAACAGGGGTTGTCACTGATTTGTGGCAGGTCTGGGGTTTTCTCTGGCACTACCTTAACCAATAAAACTGACCACCATGCTAATACTGAAATATTATTATGCCCCCACTCGTAGAAAGGGGGCTATATTGCAATCACCTTGTCCGTCCATACGTTCACACTTTCGTAACAGATATCTCGGCTTCTACTGGAAGAAATGATTTTATATTTGATATATGGCTTTGGCATGGTGACTTGTACTGTGTCTACCCTTTCCAGGTTTACCGCACATCTACTTCCTGTTTACAGTGCGACTTAGAATTTTTCATGTTTGCCGAAATGAAAACTTTCGTAACAGTTGTCTCAGCTTCTACTGGAAGAAATGATTTGATATATGGCTTTGGCATGGTGACTTGTATGGTGTCTCCCCTTTCCAGGTTTACCGCACATATACTTCCTGTTTACCGTGCGACTTACAAATGAACTAGTGGGGGTATTCTTAGCATGATGTAGCATGCAACATCTTGTTATGGTTTATATTCCAGAATGTAAGCAACAGCTTAGAATTATAAATTAAAACACACAGATACAAGTTATTGCATGCTTTAGATCTGGGCTTAAGTTTTATTATTCTCAGAGAGTTGTGTAATAATCAACGACCTAGATGTGATATTGCATGGTTTTATGTTATAAATCATGTACAGTACGGTCAGAGACATGCCGTGATAAATCACAGTGATAGACATATTGTCGGTGATAGTGAAAAGGATTAACTTTTAATCCTTTTTAATTTTCATCACGGTGATCCTAGTGATCAAATGTTTATTGGGGAAGCCATAAAACTTGGGTAGGTACATGCTCCACTAATTACAGGTAAGACCAGATGTTAGTAGATTACAGGTAAACTGAACATTACGTTTTTCGTTTTTATTAAAAGCTGTGACAAATATTTAGTATATTAATTCCAATACCACCGTTTTCTGTGTTAAACGCTTAAAAACTCTGAAAAACCGTGGTATAAATATTACTTGTATTCATCCTGAGAACATCTACTTGTACATTACCATATTATCAACAGAACAATTTACTGTCAAAACTAATCATAATGTGGAATATTAGACCATTTCTATGTTACAATCAGATTCATAGTTGTTTAAGAGGGAAATACACAACTTAAAGAGAGATACATTGTAACTCTTGTGAAAAGGGAATCATTGCAATGGAAATGGTAATGGTATAATATTGAATGTAGTAAAGTTGATATATTCTTCTTAATACCCAATCCTTCAAATGAAGATTTGAATTTACTGGTCAGAATCAAATTCTAGAATTTAATATATAATATACAATGTATATCTAAATAAAAACTGAAAAATTTACTGGTCCGAAGTTGCAAACAAAGTTTTAATGGTCTTGGTCGGAGGACCTGTTCTCATTGGGAGGACTGTTTAATACAAGTAATAGTTTGTGATTTAGTATCTGTGGTGTTTTAAAAAGGTAAAAGAAAATTTTTAAGAATATTAAAAATTGGCTAGAAATCAAGTCGTTAAAAAAAAAGAGGAGATATTTTATTTCTAGATACATAGACCATACAATGTATGTTTGGTTGAATTTGGCTGAGAAAGTAATTTTTCGTACGCCAGTCTCGAGGCGGGCCGTATTATGTGATTGGGTATGGCCGGCGGGCGTCCACAAAGGTTTCCGCACAATAACTTTAATTCTGTATATCAGATCTTTACCGAACTTAGCCACATGATTCCCCTGTGGAAGGGGAAGAACCCTTTTTATTTTGGGGTCATTAGGTCAAAGGTCAAGGTCACCATTACTATAAATATAATTTTTGACAACAGGGTCGTTTCGACATGACAACTTTAGTTCTGTATATTGGATATTTACCAAACATGATCACATGATTGCCATGTGGAAGGGGAAGAATCCGAATTATTTTTGGGGTCATTAGGTCAAAGGTCAAGGTCACCATTACTATAAATATAATTTTTGACAACAGGGTCGTTTCCACATAACTTTAATTCTATATATTGGATCTTTACCAAACTTGACCACATAATTGTCCTGTGGAAGGGGAAGAACCCTATTTATTTTGGGATCATTAGGTCAAAGGTCAAGGTCATTATAAATAGAATTTTTGACAACAGGGTCGTTTCCACATGCTAACTTTAGTTCTGTATATTGGATCTTTAACAAACTTGGCCACATGATTGCCCTGTGGAAGGGGAAGAACCCTACATATTTTGGGGTAATTAGGTCAAAGGTCAAGGTCACCGTTACTATAAATAGAATTTTTGACAACAGGATGGTTTCTGCACGATAACTTTAGTTCTGTATATTGGATCTTTATCAAACTTGGCCACACGATTCCCTTGTTGAAGGGGAAGAACCCTATTTATTTTGGGGTTATTAGGTCAAAGGTTAAGGTCACTGTTAACCTCAAAGGACTTAATTTTCCTGCTCACATGATCTTTTAGTTGTTTGACTGAATTACCATTATACCATTTGATAATTTATATAGACGGGCATATTTTGTGATGCACACATTTCTTGTTTATCATTGTCTTAATTTTACACATAAAATTTATGACAAAATTAAAACTCCTTAATCATTGAAATTTATTTCTTTCATATATTGAATACATTTGCATACTGTCTGTTTTATTTCTGAAACTGTTAATTCATTTTTCTTCCTTAAGTTAGATAATTGCAAATATTAATTATTAATTATTCAAATATATTCTTGACACTGATAATGTATAGGTGTCATGTGGTTTTAGCCTTGAGGCATGTTCATATTCTATGTTTTAAGTTTGTTACCTGGGGTATTATACCCCCTGCTATGATCTAAAAATTGTTAGTTTGTTACCTGGGGTACATGTGTGTATATCCCCTACAGTGATCTCATATGTGAAATTATCAGTTTTCTAAGTTTAATAAACAATCATAATTAAAAAAAATCCCCCTTGTTTTTTGTCCACAATTATTTTTATCTGGATAATTGAAGGGTGTTTCATTTCCAGATAGTTCAATCACAATGTCATTGTTTTGTCTTGCATTTTATCATTAACCAAAAGAAAGTCTTGCCACTCTATCCTGATTACATAAGTTAATTGTATATTCTGACTATTTTATTTGCTTATTATGTTGCAAATTATTATACGAAAGGAAAGTGGTGTAGGCCTGGCACCCAAAAAATTTGAGAAGTGGGTTGGAATGTAGAAATTTTTTTCCCTTCTCTTCATAAATTAAAAAAAAAAGACATTTTTGTAATATCTATAAAGAACATGCAAATTTTTTATTTTTTTTCTTAGATCCTAATAAAATTTTGGTGGGTCCAGGGCATGAAGAATTATTTTTTAAGTCATTTGCCCAAGGGAAAGTGAAATAAAAAATTTACCTTCCCTTCCAAATTTCTACTTTCCCGTTGAGGCCCACGAAGCCGGCCAAATTTATCTAGGAGGGTTTGGGACATGCCCGGGCCCCACATGAAAATTTTGAAATATTTGATGCAAAATCCTGCATTCTGAGCTTAACTGAAAGGGTAATGTTGTTTGAAAATAAATTGATTTTTCTTACTTTGTTTTTTGTGTGTTTAAAATCAATTTGAGATTTGAATCTAAATAAAACTACATTTATGCTGGTTTGTGATTATTATTTTTGATAGATCTTTTTTTAATGCTTCTACTAGTTCTAGTTGTAAAGTCGGTGAATTTTACACAGAGGGTACAAAACATCTTTTCATTTTCGTACGCAGAAATTCGGCCGACTATTTCACTTGAAACGAACGGTTCCTTCTTTCTTTATTAAGATATATTATATTCACTGACTTCCGACATCTCTATAGGCCGTGCCTACTCATATTATCTAATTTATAATTTAGTTTTTATTTCAAAACTGCAAACCACAACATCGATATCTGGTACAATTTTATACCTTTACATATGGAATTCAGGCTTAAATAAATAGTAAACCAGTTTCAGAAACTGATATATCTGATAACCGCAAAGTACAACAACGAGCAACAACGGAATTATAGCACTTTCCCGGCGGGAAATACCGATCAGCATGTTACTTTCCCCAGGAAACGGGAAATGGGAATCTTCATGCACTGGGATCTGTTGGAAATTTCATTCGAACCTATGAATAATTTGATTTCTTTAAAAGTTGGATAACTCGAAATAAAAATCAGTGGTGGAGCTTTCGACTGAACCGCTAAGAGGCATACTTAGTAATAGTTTGTTAAACAAATCTTTTATGTTATATATAATTGAATTATTATTTTATCTTTGTAGAATGCCATCGTGAAAGACAACTTAGATGATATAAAGTCCGCCATGAAGGAAGGAAATTTATGTCTTAATGGTGAAGTTAATGGAATAACAAACGATGTTGGAATAACAAACGATGTATCTGTCAAAAAACAGTTCGAAATTAATTCTTCGGATATTAAAAATGGAAGTTCAGACATTCAGGATAAATTACAAGTTGTGAATGGTAAATCAACTGATCCTCCAGATAATAAAAATGGTGACCCAATAGATTCTAATATACCTGTTTTAAATGGTAAAGTTTCTGACTCGTCAAGGGAAACAACTCCTTCTTTAACTGACAATTCAAGGGAGGGAACTCCTGTGTTAAAATCTAGAAATAGTTCTAGGACAAGTACACCACTGAGTGATTCTAGGTGTAGTACACCTACAAATGCAGCCAACATGGAAGTGAAAAAGGATGAAAAAGTTAAGGATACAAATTCATCGTCGAAACCCGTCACAAAAATGCCCAAGGCACGTAAATCAGCACTGCCAATCTCAAAACAATCTCAGGAAGTTGTTGCAAAAAATATGGGACTGCCACCATCAAATTTGACTGTTAAGTTACCAGACTTTGAGTCACCAATAAAATTAAATTCTAGTATGCTAGAAGAACTCAGTAATCTAGGGAGAAGTGGTAAATCAAAGCCATTGGGGGGTCAGAGAACGAGGGCGTCAATGGGAGGCTCTTTAAATCCTCCAAAAATAATGAGACAGAGGGCGACAATGGGGAGTTCTATGGGTAAGAATGCTAAACCTCCAAGTAAAATGCCAAAATTATTTCCTAGTGTTGAAAAGGAACCTCCAGTTTGTGAGAATACTGTTAAAGATGAATCTGTTCTCAGTGACTCTTCTTCAGCCTCTAAAATAGAAGGTACAAAACTGCTCAAAATCCGTTCTCATAAAAGAAAGAAGAAAATGGGAACATATAAATTACCTCTGGAAAGGAAAAAAAGTAAATCCTTAAAAAAGAAAGAAAAAACAAATGAAGATGAAGAAAAAGATGAAAGTGAGATGAAGGAAGAAGAAGAGGAAAATATGGATATAACCGATAATCTTGATTCTTCAGTGGATCAAGAGAAATCGGTGGATGTTAGTGCGGGTCCTAGGACCCCAAATGACAAAAATATAGCTCAAAAGACTAAAAATACCTTGGGTAGTACACGTCAGGGCAGGACCCCACCTAGTGCAAAAAAATTACCAGAACACAAAGGGAAACCAATTACAGAATATTTCTCAGTAAAGTCTCCAAGTTCTAGTCAGGTATGTACATGTATTGTGACAAAGCATTACTTGGGTTGTATATTTCACTTTGTTGCCGTTGTTAGGATCACAACTTCGTTTACAGTATTCTTTATATAATTTTAGTTGACAAAATGTTGTTACAGGTAAACTGAGCACATGTTCTGGATTTAATCAGCTGTTAAATTTTGCAATTTTCTGATTGGTTAATAATTTAAAAGTGTGAGGGGCCCGGGTGGCTCAATGAGTTAGGTCGTTGGATCTAACAACTCATACAAGCCTATCACCAATACGGCGTGGGTTCGTGCCCGGCTTTGTAAATTACAAAAAAGGGTACACTCGACTCGCAGCCGCAAGTGATAAAATTTACCAGTTGCTTGCCCATGGTCGGTGGTTCTCTCCAGGGTACTCCGGCTTCCTCCACCACTAAAACTGGTCGCCATGATATAGCTGAAATATTGTTGAAAGTGGCATTAAAACACCAAAAATCAATCAATCAATCTTAAAAGTGTGTGTAAAGAGGTTTACACTAAGACAGGGATTTCAAAGTGAGCCAGTACCTGGTACTTTTACCCATCTGAGATCGTGTATAGTACCGGCAGAAATTACTGAACCCCCCCAAAATTAGCGGTGGTCAAAAACACAAGTACGATTGGCTTGTGGAATATTTTTCATAAAAAATTAATAATCACGTCAATTGCTGAATTCTCGCATTCAAATCAAATAACTATTCAGCCACGACCAATTTGGTGGGATATTCCCTGTTTTAAAATTAACTTTACCTTAGAATCGTAAATAGCAGTTTGCGCATGCGGTAAATAGATATGTTTTCGCCCCAATATCTATTCATCCTTGTGTAAACGCAGGCTGGAACAAAGCTGACATCATTTAAAAAAAAAATTACAGATTGCAAATTATGTTTAAACACAAAATATATTTTTTTGCAATTTTCTTTATCCATTTAAAACACAGGGTCGAATCATTTTGGGGCGTACTTGTCTTGTTGCTGACTCCATCAATATTGTTTAACTTCCGGTATAAAAAAATAAAAACTTATAGCTAATATTTATTTGAATGTTTTGACAGGGTCCTACCGTGGTTGTTCACAGAAATGAAAGTGTGCTGAAAAACATTTTTAAAAGGGGGTACGAGGAGATAAGGGATAGAAAATTACTAGAAGTCTGGAAAAGGAACCGGACATGGCTCAAATACGAATAAATGTCAAAATGCCGGCCCCACTTTTTTCCCCAAAATAATTTAACTTTTGTGATTCAAATGTTAATAAATGTCTTCCCGCGAATCGTTTTTGTTCGAATATTTTTTTTGCATTAAAGTTGTGAAAGTAACAACATATATTGTTTTTGTTTAATTATATTTGATCTATTATAAAATTATAAATTTTATTAATGATGATTGCATTTAATTAAATTTATATATTTCATTAATTATTACACTTGTATGTCTTGATCCGTGCCAAATTGGTCTTTGATGAGATTAATAATTTACTGGTAATAAAGTAAAAAACACACAAGCCAAAGTGTTGTGAAAAAGAAAAGGACAAATCCAACAAAAGAATTTTGAGAAGTTTAAGCTTTGATAACAATGGCTTGGTCAAGCCTAGCTGTGGAACCATAGCTCTTTATGGTCCTTTTGGTTTTTATGCCCCCGCGACTATTAGTCGGGGGCATATTGTTTTACCCCTGTCCGTCCGTTCGTCACACTAGTATGCATAGTTAGTCCCGCTAACTCCTCCTACAGTTTTGGAGCTACAGCTTTAATATTTTGTAGGATGTTTATACACATAATGGAGGTGTGCATGTGCACAGGATTTTGATTTTCATCAAATATTCTCAAAATGACAGGTAGTTGGACTTTTCATTTATGCCACCATATAGGGTATATGGTTTGTCCGGCTAACTCCTCCTACAGTTTTTGAGCTAGATCTTTTATATTTTGTAGACAGTTAGTACTTACACTGAAGGTGTGCATATTGTATGGATTTTGACTTTCAACAATTGATTACAAAATTATGGATGCATGAACTTGGACAGATTTTGCTAAATCCATATAGGATATATGGTTTGTCTGGCTAACTCCTCCTACAGTTTTTGAGCTAGACCTTTTATATTTTGTAGACAGTTAGTACCAACACTGAAGGTGTGCATATTATATGGATTTTGATTTTCAACAATCTTTTACAAAATTATGCTTATATGAACTTAGCCACTGAAACCTGTTGACGTGTAAACAATGCTCCTTATACTTGCGGGTCCCTCCGGACACTCCGGCTTCCTCCGCCACTAAAACTGACCGCCACGATATGGCTGAAATACTGCTGAAAATGGCATTAAATCCCATTCAATCAATCAAACATCACATTGTTAGGTACATATTCATTTAGTTCAGTCATTTCTGCTTGATGTTGAATAAGCAAAACATTGGTTTACCCTTTTGCAATTATAACCACAGGGCCATTGTATGTGTCTTACAGACACAAACCCCATTTTAAAGTCTATACACAAGTTTTCTACATCATACCCTATGAATAATATACCATTCCTTCAAATTAAGTTATATTGAAAATCCATTTTGGCTCTTCAAGACGTTTTCTTTGCATTATACCCCTACACATTCCTCAGAACCAAGCCAAAAGTTAAGGTAGTAAATTGGAATTGGGGTGGGG
>MJUT01063078.1:178971-196054 GCA_002080005.1 Gigantidas platifrons
GGGGGCATTCAATTTTCTAGTTTTTTAAAGATATGGCGGACTATCCATGAATAATCTTGGCTGAAGACTGTAATCTGAAATATTCAAAAAGGTAATTGGGGGAAAAAATCCATTGGTGAAATCTGAACTCTAAAAAGAAAGTTAATGGGTTTTTCTTTCAAAAACACTTATGTTTTGCAGTCTCTAAAGTACATTCTTTGGTCCACAAAATGCTACATTTCAGGAGCTTCTGGGGGGCTTTGCCCCCCTGGACTCTCTACCGGGCTTTGCCCTGGATCCATTGGGGCCCTCAGGCGTGCCCCAGACCCCCGGCCTAACTTTTTAGGTACCTTCTAAAACTGAAGAAGTACCTCCTATTATAAAAAAAACTTTGAAACCCCTGCTGAGATATGCTTGCCAAAACAAAATCTTTACAATTTGACTCCACAAAATTTTATGTGTTGAAAATGCACACAAATAATATGAACAACAAAATATCTATAGTATAGATCATTAAGAAGTCATTAGAAAAGCAGAACAATCAATATAAATTGATGTTGACTCTGTTCTTAATCTAGTACAAATTACTCAATACACAAATAGAGATCTGTATTGGAAGTTGAAATATATGAATGATAGGAAAACAAAAGTTGTTTTTAACATTTACCAAGCTGTTTATGTGACAGTAAGGCTTGGCAGAGGAATGCAATGTTAATTGATATCTGTCATTGTTTTTACAACAGTAAAATAAAGTCAGTCAATTGTGATTTCTGATTTGGTACAACAATTTGGTAGGGGCATACAATATACATGTAGTTACATGTAGTATATAACTGGAGAAAAAACACATAGGATTCTAAACAAAAATAACAACAACCCATAAGGCCATGCAAAATTAATTACTTGGTTCTCGGGCCCTTTTTTGTCAAAATTGATGAGGGAGGGCGGCATTTTTTTTTTATCCTTTTACTGCTGTAAAAAGTGATGAGGGAGGCATTTTTTTTTATTTTATTTTTTTTTGTGAAAAATATGGCAATGTATAAAACTTTTCATTACTTTATCGAAAATTTCAATTTTATTTCTTCCGATGGTGGCAGAAACATCACAAGTAGTTAATTTTTATGGAAACGTCCAATCCGCTGGTCCCAACGTACCATTTTTTATCTCCGTAAACAATTCCAATAAGGTACAAGCTTCGGAGAAGCCCCCTATTATGTTCCCTGGTAAAACTGGCAAACATTTGTGCCGAATTTGCACAGAAACGATTGACATTTTGTCTAAATGTCAAACGGAAACACGTTTTTTATTTATACATTGTCATAACGATGCTTTAATTCTCATTTAAGCATGATGCGTTTTAAAGCGTTTCACCGACCACGCGATATAAGAGAAAAAACGGATGCGGTTTTTTTTTCCGTACGGATAGCGCTACCGCATTAAAAAAAATTTTTTTTTACTATTTTTGCAATAAAATCGGCAATGCGGCGACGAATTTCCACATGCGGGCGGGCCTGAGAACCAAGAAATTAACTTTTTATGGCCTAATATTGTCTATTGAAAAAGGATAGTTAAGTGAAACCTTTCAAAACCAAACTCAGAATAAACAAAATTTCGTTGTAAACCAAATTTCAAATTTAGTCTCAAAGCTGTTATTTTTGCACAGTCCACCACACTATTATGAACACCTGTCTATTCTTAACACAAAATTAAGTTCATAGTATGTCCGGTTGATACAAGTACATGTAGATTTGTTGCAGATGTTGTATTGTGCATGCATGTATTTCATGCATTTGAATTTTATAAAAAGTTGCACATCCAATATTATCTGGTGTTGACACAATATCTTTTAGACAAACTGCAGTGCAGACAAAGAAGAAACGACAAACAGTTTGGAGAAATGTCTTGCTGTAAGGAAGAGAAAGAAAGAAGGTTTGATAATTTAAGATTGAATACAAATGTAAATAATGTCATGATGTGAAAGATTGCAATGCTTTCATAATGTAGTTTACACTATATCTATATGTGCTGGAATCTGGTTATCTATGATTATGTCTCATTGAATTATTATGGTTGCTCTGAATCATCAT
Organism: Gigantidas platifrons; assembly: GCA_002080005.1. Classification (NCBI taxonomy): domain Eukaryota; kingdom Metazoa; phylum Mollusca; class Bivalvia; order Mytilida; family Modiolidae; genus Gigantidas; species Gigantidas platifrons. The sequence goes on from MJUT01063078.1 coordinate 181,038, forward strand.
TTGGTATTCTTGTGTAAGTTGTCTACTGAATCAGAACTTGGTGAAACTGGAATTAATAGACTAATTTTACCTGATGTTAAGAAAAAACAAAAAACAACATGAAATGTTCCACCTAACTTCTAAAAAGAAAAGAAAAACGGTTGGGTTAGGGGTATGGTGTTTAATGCCGCTTTCAACAATATTTCCATTATATCAAGGCGGAGCAGTTGGTTGATGAAACCTAGGTAACTGGAGAAAACCACAGACCTGGTGCAAGTTACTAACAAACTTTATCACATAAAGTTGTGTCGAGTACACCTCACCTGAGCGGGACTTAAACTCACAACTTTAGTGGTGGTAGGCACTGATTGGATATGTAGTTGTAAATCCAACTACCATACGATCACGTCCATGATGGCCCCTGGAAAAAAAACCAAACAAACATCTTATTTTAATTAGATTGGCTCTGAACATGCTATATGTGATTTATGTTTTACAGGATCAGATTTAATATACAATGTATATACAAATTTACTGTATGATTTCAGATGACGATGATGGTATAGATGAATCTGACAACACAAAAATAGACCCTAATTGTACTACAGGTAGGTAATACTTCAAAGTTGTCTCCCTTTAAAAGTACTTCCTTCTCTTATTGTTACAGTTTTAAAATCAAATTAATGTGTACATGTAGTTTGTACGACTTGTAAAAAAAAAGTCCTAAAATAGAGTTTACTATCTTTCAAAACATTTAAGTATTAACCCAAAAGAGTCACACACTGTGATCTAGTTTTTATACGTGAGGAACCGATTTTCATGAAACAGCACAAATCAATAACACAACTTATTATTTGGAAATTTTTCCCCCTGATATTTCAGAATACACGAATTTAAGAACCTACGGAAATATCTTTTATTTCATTCCAGTTATTGAGTAGTTGACTTTTCAACATTAGCCTAACGCCACCCTCATGAGTTTGTGCCGCGATGATCACGTCAAGAGTTAAATTTTTTGTAGACATACATTTGGCAGGGAGTTCCATCGATCAGTCGTTTTTAACTGTCCTAGCTTTACTCTCCCAATAATCTTGGATAGTCGGGATATAGATATAAAAATGACTGAAAGTGACAATTACATTTAAGTACCAATAACCCAATCCAATTAGGGACAATATATCAAAGACTTGGAGATGTGTTCTCATTGCGTATTACAAATTTAGTGTAATTCATTATATTTTTATACAGGTAAAAAGAAACGGAAAGAAGAACAGAAGTCACCACCGTTGATTGTGTCTAAACCTACTTCCATGCCGACTCCAACCAGTATGAGATCAATTTTACCTAAAAATATCACACCTCTCATTGCATTCCCTCCAGGTACGTGTACAACAAATACACAAGTTTTGTTGACCGTTACCAATCAAAACACATCACAAACCAATCTGATTGGAGGAGGGCAGCAGGTCATTTTATTATCACCAAGCATTTCACAGCCATTGGTCACAGTTTCTCAACCACTCATAGCATCTACATTTCCAATTGTTTCTAATCCAATGAATTCCATAGGCCTACCTCCATTGGATCGTCAGCCGGAACCTGAGACATTTGTGTCCAGTGTGTCCGACAAAGCACCAGTTCTTCACAAGGTACTTCCACAAGACATGGATGGTGGTAATGACGCTGAAGCTTCAAAAGATTCCCTGTCCGGATCAAGCGAGACCAGTTACCCAGTAACGCCACCTAAAACTCCTGACGACCAGCTAAGCGAGGATTCGTCAATATCATCAGTAAGTAAGAAATAGCTGTATAGTGACAGTTGATATCAAGTTTGTTGTAGTTAATGTAATCATTGAAATGCTCAAAATTTCAATTTTCAATGGAATAAATAACTGAAGTTTACGTATAAATCAAATCTAATTGAAACAATGTGGTACATTTTGTTCTATGATCTACTAATGTGATCTTTTCACACCTTTTTTTACAAATTCAATGTTATTTTTTTATATTGATTCGGATGTTTTTAATGTGATAATGACGGCAGAAACTGGAAAGAAAGACATTGGTTTCCTCACCAACTCACACTGGCCATCACAAAATAAATTTGATATTGCTGAATGTGGCTTTTAACAACTAGAACCCAAACTCTAACGTAATAGATTAATATTTCTACGAATCAAGTAATTTCTAAATTAATAACGAGTATGTGAGTGATGTTTAGTGCCAAATGAGGACATTTTAAGTTATAATTAGACTTTTTTGTCAGCAATATTTGGGCCTGTCTTTTTGCGAATATCACAATGCATAACATTACTGGAATCATAGGGGAGCCACAAAATCTCCAACTTCCAGACATCGTGGAATTTACGCTTTTCAGCTTTAGAATCAGAACCTTTGTCACTATTTTGGCTTATACTTCCGTTGATGTTCCATCAGACAGGCCAGCTTCATGATCAGTAGATTCAACAACTTATTTTGAGCAAAAAATTTTGTATGCAGGTTTTGTTTTTAGGTCATTGTGGTCACTTGCAAGCATTAAAAGTATGTGATTTAAAACTTTTATGTCTGAGTCAATTGTGTGGTTTAAAAGACCGGATAATCAAAGTCAGAATTTAAATTGAAAAGTATTATCGGTGAGGGACCAAAAATTATCCGGAAATTTCAACTCGCCGTCTGGCTATCAATACAGAATTTTTACTTGCATTTTCGTCGCATTGTAGAGCCCTGCATTGAAATGTTGAAGAGATTATAGGAACAATATACGTTATATTCATTGAATTTTGCATGAAAGGAGACCATTTTGACTGCCTTTAAAGGGAAAGAAATCTTGTAAAAAGTATAATTTTAGAATTAATGTCGGAAATGTGCAAATGGTCTCTTCTTAAATTTACAGCAGGCTATAAGACCAACTTTTATGGGTGTAGCTTATCGAGAAGTAAGTTAGTGAAGTAAATTACATGTCGTATATCTTTGGTTTTACATATCATGCAGTTGTGCTACATATGATTTATTTTTTGTACTATTTTATGTGGAAAGGAGAAACGTTTATTTGCATGATTTGTTAGATAAAGCATGGATTAAAGATATTTAGCCTGCCATTGTTTTGATACGTTGTTATTTTTTCCGGCATTTATTTACTGCCAAAATGTTTAGAAACAATTAAAAAAAATATCCCTTTTTAATTCTTTTAAAAAAAAATATGGATATGATTCTACATAGTGAAGGTTCAGTTCATTTGGTTTATTAAACTCCTCGGTAGGCACTGGGAATATTAAGATTTTTCCCCATGCCCATCTTCACGTCTCATGTAAAGTACATCCCACATTTGGTTTTTAGCTCACCTGACCCAACGGGTCATGTGAGCTTTTGTCGTCACTTTGCGTCCGTCATCGTCATCGTCCACGTCTGTAAACTTTTCATACTTTCATCTTCTTCTTTGAAACTGCCAAACAGATTTGGACCAAACTTGGCAGAAATGTTCATTGGGAGGTCCTCTACAAAATTTGTTATTTTGGTGCAGATCGGAAATCCAACATGGCCACCAGGGCCAATAATGTGTTCTGATTGGTTGAAACTTTGAAAATCTTCTTGTCAGAAACTACTCAGCCGATGGAATTGTAACATTATAGAAATGATGACTGGATGGTCCTCTACTAAATGTGTTATTTTTGTGCCGATCGCATATCCAAGATGGCCACCATGACTCGACTTAGTTTTAACATAGGATCCTATGAGAAAAATGTTTAAACATTTTTTCCTCTGAAACCAGTAAGTCAATTTAAAGCAAACATGGCATGAATGGTCCTTAGGTGGTCAACTTTCAAAATAATGTCATGTGACCTCGACCTCCATCCAAGATGGCCACCATCAGTGAACATAGTTTTAACATAGGACCCTATGGGAAAAATGTTTAATTTTTTTTTTCGTCTGAAACCAGTAAGCCAATTTAAAGCAAACATGGCATGAATGGTCCTTAAATGGTCAACTTTCAAAATTATATCCAGTGACCCAGACCTCCGTCCAAGATGGCCGCCATCAGTGGACATAGTTTTAACATAGGACCCTATGGGAAATTATTTTTTGTAATCTTCTCCTCTGAAACCAGTAAACGAATATACATATAGTAAACATGTCATCGATGGTCCTTAGGTGGTCAACTTCCAAAAGTGTGTTCAGTGACCCCAATCTCAGTCCAAAATGGCCACCGTCAGCGGACAGAGTTTGAACATAGGACCCAATGGGAAAATTGTTTAGAAGTCTTCTCCTCTGAAACCAGTCAGCCAATTTAAAGCAAGCATGGCATGGATGTTCCTTGGGTAGTATATACTTTCAAAATTGTGTCCGGTGACCACAACCTTCATCCAAGATGGCTGCCATGAGCAGACATAGTTTTAACATAGAACCCTATGGGATTTGAATAGAAACTTAGATGTATTCGGCATGCAGACAATCTTAAGAGGACTTATTTATATCAGGTGAGCGATACAGGCTCACCTGAGCCTCTAGTTTCTCAATAAATTTGAAATTTTACACATTTAATATTTATCATTTATACACAAGGTGTGGTACCAATAAAGGTGATCCAATTTCAAATTTGCACTTTTAGACTTGTTCTGTTTTGGAGTTTTGCCCTTATTTTCTTTAGCTGGAATCTAGAACATTTTTTGTCCTATGGACACAAATTTCTATTTGAAAGAGTTGTGGAATGGTGGTCTTGCTGAAAAAACATTGCTTTGGACAGCTCAAAATTCAACAGGATGTGGGCCTGTCGCCCTGCATAATTTCAAATACTGCTTAACATAAGTGAACGAAAGTGTCATCCATCCAGTATTAATCCATGTTGTTATGAGATGTTAAAACTAATGTTTGCTGTACTGTATTTTTTGAATGAGGATTGCTCTGTATTAGGCCTAATGAAGAATTGTTAGTTAGCTATTGCTTTATTGCAAGCCTTATGATAATGTCAAATAAAACGAATACATGTGTTTCTGCTAAACCTACTAACCCTAATTTTTCAGTGCCTACCCTAAAGTTTTATGACCATTTTGGAACAATCGCCATTAAAATCATATTCTTGTCCTGCACAATCTTGGTAAAAACTAACTAAAAAGATTATTTACATTGTCCATTTTAAAGAATGCTAGTGGAAACACATGTATTTGTTTTTCTTTGGCCTAATCGTGGATATATTTTATCTAATTGCTATGTACCTGTAAAGTATGAATAGATGAAGTATCTAAGCAAAAGATTTGTTTTAAATAGTCCTCATTTCTGCTTCTGTTTTTTTAAGTGAAAATGATCATTGATTCTTCATTGTCAGAATTTAAAAACATTTGTCACCATTCTATTTATACTTAGGAGATAACTGTATTGTATTTGAAAATTTCATGGCATCACTGGCGATGCGTTAGTGGAGCCAGTAAATGGATATTTGCGACCATTAAATCGACAATTGCAGGGTCCCAGATTAACTTTTTGTGCATAATAGCCAACTGGGCTACTGAAATTTTGAGACTACTAGCCCAGATTAAAAAGCAGTAGCCCAGGTGAAAATGACAAGGGCCGCTAGTGGGGTTGGGGGGTTATTTCCCCCCCACCTTTCTTGATTTAAAAAAAAATCAACTACCAGATTTTTGGAAATTTACCGAAATTTAGAGTGCTCCTTAGGCGGAGGATTATTCTATAAACTACGTATTCTGGTTCCCTGTTTGAAAAACCATAACTGATGTTCCTTTGAGTTAGAAACATTTCAGTTGAACAGGTAACAGAAAACCGATTACGGTACAAACGGACAAACGATAGTTTAGGGATACAGGGCTACTGGAATTTTTAATAGCCAGCTGGGCTATCTTTCTACGTTTTCAAATCGCCCAGGTGACATTTTGGTTGCCCTGGGCGACCGCTAATTTGGACCCCTGAATTGATGCCGTGAAATTTCAAATACAATACAGTTACCTCCATTTAAATGTAATCATGTGTAGGATAGACATACATACATCATATATGTATATTTCCGTATTATTGACAAGATGACATAAGCGGTAATCAGGTAAAATTTAAAAGAATATTTCATGCTATTTCAACCCTGGAATTGGTGAAAATTAAACCATTAAATTGACAACTGATGCTGTGATATATTCAAATACAATTCAGTACAATACAGTTATCTCCATTCAAATGTAATCATGTGTATTGCTACATTGTTGACAAGATGACGTAAGCGGCAATCGTCTAAAATATCTCATGATTTTCAACTGCGGAATTGATACCATGAAAATTACAGCATTGTCCAATCACAAACCAGGGATATTAAAGAACTACATTAGAATAAGAAATATCCATATACAGTACACCCTTGTTACACTGCCACCTTTTGAACCAAGATGCATACATGTATATTTTGGTGATAGACGAGGCCACGCATACATGTATATTTTGGTGATAGACGAGGCCACGCATACATGTATATTTTGGTGATAGACGAGGCCACACATACATGTATATTTTGGTGATAGACGAGGGTGGCAATATAGAGTCAAACCTGTATATAAAGGCCATTGGAGGGAACCTGAAAATGTGATCTTTTCATTAGTAGTTGTCCTTTACATACAGGTTAAAATTATATCCACTATTCATTTAATGGGAAAACTGAGACTACCCTTTGTAGACAGTGATTTGTTATACAGAGGTGCCTTTTAAGTCAGGTTTGACCTTATATGACTTTATCTCGAGAGAGAGAGAGAGAGAGAGGGAAATTTGCATATATACTACATGATTTTTGGAAATTTGTACTTTGCAATTAAATGGTGATATATGTAAAGGCGGAAGATTAAAGAAAGACCAGTATAATGAAGGTACCTGTGTTAGCGGTAGATTAAAAATGTCAATAGCCAAAGTGGCTAATCACCATTTTTTTTTCCTAGCCCCATTTGCATGTGATTAGCCACACATCTGAAATCGACTCAAATGAACAAACACTGAGTCATTTGAAATTATGTAACACTTTATTCAACTTAGATTAGAATCAACAAATATCAACAAATGACCATAACAAGGTCAGATTCGTCCTTGTCGGCCATGTGGTAAACATTAAAAGTAAAAAGAAAATCACATATCCCAAACGGATTCAGAACTAAAATGTTTTTAACTTAAATAATTTTCTGGAAATGACTAAAAGACCCGTCTTTATGTTTGGTTTTGAATATTACTTTTATTTACATCTTGTCAGCTGAACGTTTTTTCAAATACATGTTACTGGTTTGAAATTTAACAAAGATTTTTTCGAGTACTGTAAATATTTCATTCCCCAAAGTGGCGATCGCAACTGAATTTTTATTAGTCACATCTGAAATTTAAATCGCCCATGGCGAGTGTGGCGACCTTTAGCGCTAACACAGGGTACATTGCATTCTTGTAGGATCACTGTATCAAAAGTTTTATGAATTATGAAGCGATTAATATGGCCAAACTTAACTAGTTAAGTCATTCATGTACAGAAAATGACAGGACCTATTGATCGAATTAATGCAATTGAAAACAAAAATATGGAGACCCTGAAATGTTCATGTATGTTGATAACTAATGAATTTGAAAAGCATTTGTAAACAATGTATTTGCATAAACAAATATTCTCATCAACTCTACATGATGAAAACTGTCTTGGAAACTTGAAACATTTTGTGGTGTCATTTTAAGACAGTGCTTTGCATAAATAGATTCAAGTGTGTTTTATATTTACTTTATATTTGAAGGCTCCCCCTGGACCTACCCCACCAGATAAAGATGTGATACCATTGTGTTGCTGCAAGATTAATGGTGCTAGTTTTAAAAAGCTTGGATCAACTGTAACATACTGTCAAGCATTAGATTCTATGGACGGCAAGGTACGTAATATGACAGAAATTAAATATTTGGATATTTGTTTCATTGTACAAATAAATGCAATGTATTTAAAAGAACATAAAGAAATATACATACCATCATCATGGTAAAATCGATAGAAGTTTCGAGGATCTGACATTTGTAGGATACAGAGAAACATTAAACAACATTATAAGAGTTTTAATAAAGCACACCAACTGTAGACAGGTATAAAATTCTCTCATATCCTTAACGTGTTTAACCAGTTTGTTGAATTGTCGTAACATTTTGAATCACCACAGTGATTAGATTTCTGCATGAAAATTCCCACTAATTTTCTTTTGATAGTCATTAATGACAGGAATTAACAACTGTTTATATATTTTTTTGACATTTTAGTCACAGGTGAAACAGATTCTACGGCTACCAGTGGATTACGATATTATACCCCCACTCGTAGAGAGGGGGTTATATTGCAATCACCTTGTCCGTCCGTCCGTTCACACTTTCGTAACAGATATCTCAGCTTCTACTGGAAGAAATGATTTTATATTTGATATATGGCATTGTCATGGTGACTAGTACCGTGTCTCCCCTTTCCAGGTTTACTCCACATCTACTTCCTGTTTACCGTGCGACTTACAAATGAATGAGTGGGGGTATTCTTAGCACGAAGTAGCGTGCAACATATTGTTTTAGCTATTTTGAGTGGAGAAATATCGTAATCCACTGGTAGCCGTAGAATAATCTATTTCTTGACAATTCCAAATGTAATCATATCTTGTTTTGATGACAAGTTTTTATTTTTCTATAGGTAATGGGTTGTTGTAATAAAGTGACCAATTACCAGCTGATACGACCAGGTGTCAAAATTCCTTTTATGGCCATATGTGAAGCTCACAGGAAGAGATTGAGGCTGCATACTTGTTGTCCAGGCTGTGGACATTTCTGTACACAGGTAAATCAAAGATGTCATTAAATTAAAACAATTATAATGAAAATAAAAAAGGATAAACAAAAAACGAAATAATTTTTTTTTTTTTTTTTTAAAGTCTGATACATATATGAGAGAAAACTGTAATCTTTGTACTAAAAATTTTAAACCTTTGTAAATCTGGTTTAGCTAGGAACTTGGAAATCAATTTCTAGGCATCTTTCCCAAAAGATGAAAGAATGTATGGGGGAATAGGGGAGTGGGACATATATTTATGTGTGAAAAATATTCTTTAAAATTATATTTGTTTACCATTTCTTTTTCAGGGAAAATTTTATCAATGTAGAAAAGAAGGTGGACAGTCTGTACATTATTTCCATAATCAGTGTCAAGTTGTACGGAACGGGAAATATTTCTGTCCTCATTGTGGTGAAGAATCTCATCAAGTGGACATAACTCTAGATCTAGAAGAACCGAGAGTCGTGTCTATGGTGGAAGAGAAACCACCTAAAGCATCGTAGGTTTTTCTGTAGAATGCAGATTTATTAAGTAGAAAATAATGAAAAGAAAGTTTAAACAGTGATGGTTAACAATTCCACCAAAACAAACAATCACGTGTCTCACCTAACACAACAAATATTTTCAGCTATATCTTGGCGAGAACAAACTACATTTTAATAAGATGATGATAATGATGTCTGCTTTATACTAAACCAATGCACTGAGTTGGATTTTTATAGTGCAAGCTCACTGAAATAACATATTTCCTCTCTCGGATACAATGTTCCGAAGCAGCAATAACCAAATTTATAGTCTGGTTTGGCCCAAGCCTAACTGCACTCGAGGCAATCAAGCCTTCAAGCGGCCCTATATTTCCTATAAAATTCCTATCTTTTTGAAAATGCCCTATAATCCTTATATTTTGGCATAAAATGGCCCTTTTCCCTATATTAGCCCTATAAATTAGAATTAATTGGTCAAAAATTATAATGTATTTTTTTGCGTTCCCCTCTTTTGAAAACCTTCAAGAGTATCGTAAATACATGTACCTGTAAACATGATAAAATCCAGTACTTGAATATTTCTAAGAAACTGTCTTCTCACTTTTGAGACAGACCCGTTCCTATTTTTAGCGATGTGAGATTTCCTTGTCTTGTACCCTACAAGACAGCTCACACGCGACTTTTCCCGGTAAAATCTTTACTTCGCTTCAGCAATTTCAATCAAGATTTAAATTACTTTCATTTAACCACGATTCTATTACATAAGTATTTTTAAATTAATGTATGTATACTATTCTGCTAGCTAATAATTTAACCATCGTGCCCCTTTCATGTTTCACGGTGTATGACTCTTAATGTTTGTTTACTTTGAGTAAATAATAGAGTGCTCTCCCTTGTTAATAACTAACGTTACCACCCTTTGACCAAATTCAAATATTTTTTCACAGCCACAGGTGTAGTGTTGAGTTACATTTATCATATATTTATTAAATACAGTGTATTTTATTATGAAATACATTTGAAATACTGCCAAGACACGGATGCATATGAATAAATTGAATATTTACTTCAGCAATGGAAACAAAATTTGCGGGAAAACGCTCGATCTGGAATGTAAACAAAACAATTAGGTAACAGCTGATAAAAGTGAGAAATAAAATCAAACACCGGCAAAAAGTGCAAGACAGGGAAATCTCCGACACCCTCGGGTAAGATTTCAATCGTTCGCTGACGAGCCTCGTCAGCGAACGATTGAAATCTTACCCGAGGGTGTCGGAGATTTCCCTGTCTTGCACTTTTGCCGGTGTTAGATTCTATATTTCTTTTTATCATTTCATGTACACAACAATCAAATAGGTATGTATTTCATATAGTATTCTAAGTAGAAAAGGGGTGAAGTAGAGAGAAATATCCCTATAATTTCCCTATAAATAATTAAATTTGCCCTATTATACCCTATTTTTCAAGAAATTCGGCCCTATAAAAAGCCCTATTTTTGGAACAAAAACCACTTGAAGGTCTGCACTAACCCATTACACCATTACAGCATAGATGTAGTTCCTTCATGATAATAGGATCTCCATCTACAATATAAATATAAACAAACAAAACCTGCACAGGTTCACTTCCACTCAAAAACACCACATACTATCACAAAAATGAAGGACAACATAAACATGGACAGTACAATATCAGGGTTGATGAATGCTTGTAGTCAAGAACATAGAATCTGTTGGTTAAAGATCATTAGTCTTAGAGCAAAAAATGTATGCAATCATTGAAAAGGATCAAAATTTTGACATTTAAAGATTATTAGTTCACAGGTTGAGAATTACATGGTTTATCACATAATATCAGGGCTAGGCTTTCCTGATGAGTTCAGATGTGATTTTGGTAAAGCATATAATTCTAAAAAATTATTATTTTGTAATACAGGTGAATCTTGTTATCTCGAAGATCATTTTTGGGACTGAAAAGCTACTTCGAGATACCCGAAATTTCGACAAATCGAAATTTGAGATAAGAGGCATAAATTAAGTTGAAAAGCACTAAGTTTAAAACGGGACTTCAGAAAAATTTCGACTTAACCGAGTTTGACATAGCGAGATTCAACTGTACTTTTATTGTTGATTTGAATATACAAGAAGGGTTCACACAATTACGTATGGGTTTGGTGTTCCTAGTGAAAAAATGTCAGTCGTCTTTAATTTTCTATTGCAAAATACCAATCTTGTGTCTGTGCTCAAATTTTACTGGTCATGTCTGACAAGACTCTGTACAAGAAGGAATTTTGATTTATGCAAACATTAAAACAATTTTGAAATATCATTTTGAAACTCGAGTAAGCATTAATATTATACCAAACAAGACGTACAGTGTGTATGTACCCTCACTAGAAAATTTAATATGAATTAATATGTTGCTATTAATAATTTTTTCAGGAGCAGAGAACGGGCAAGAATGGGATTAGGATTAAAATCCTCTCTTCTGACTGACAAAGAAGATGAGGACGCTGCAACTGCTAGTTATAAATTATCAGGATCTGACAAAACTATAACCAATGGTAAGGGGAAAATAATGAAATCGTAGTGAGGGGTAATCTCAACATCAATTTAAAAACTATAACCAATGGTAAGGGGAAAATAATGAAATCGTAGCGAGGGGTAATCTCAACATCAATTTAAAAATTATAACCAATGGTAAGGGGAAAATAGCGAAATTATAGATCAGAATAATCCCGACATTAAGTTTAAAAAAATTATCAATGTTTTAAGACTGCTCCAATAGCTTCTTTGTCGACTTGTCAATTGAAAAAGTTGTATGAATTTTTTTTTTGTCCGAAGGTAAAAAATGGTTGTCCAGTCAATAAAGACCACCAATTTATTTGTATTTTTTTTTACTTGTTCCTTGGACAAGCCGTTTTAACTTTTACCTTTCCGATTCCAAAGTAGAATTTATTTATTTTTCCTTGTTCTTGGACAAGCAGTTTTATTTTTTACCTGTCTGAATCTAAATGTAAAATCTTGAAGATAAGTCTATAAAAAAAGTTTTAAAACAATATGAATTAAAAATGAATTGCTTTAATCATTGGTTGTACATTTTTATGTTAAATGAAATTGAAGTAAAAAAAAAAAATGTTTTAAATTTCAGGTGGTATTTCAATAGGGCCAGACAAAACACTCCTAGAGAGAGTGCTGAAAAGTATGTCACAAGAAAGGTAAGATCATTAAATGCTGACGTCATTGTCTTATGTATAGTACACATTTGGTACTGGACACCACACGGTTGGTGTAATGGTATGGTTAGCAAACTTGGTTGAGTGTGGTAGATTGTGGGTTAGAACCCCAGTCAGGTAAAACCAAAGACTATAAAATTGATTTTTGCTGCTTCTCCACTCAGCACACAGCATTAAAGAGAAAATATCAATGACTGGTTGGCTCGGAATCAGGAGCGACATGTCTACCTGCGGACTGTTGTTTCAGTAAACTAGCACTATAGGAATTCAATTAAAGGTGTTGAACTAGTACAACGCGGACATCATCATTATCTCATTGAATGTAACTTGTTCCCACTATGATGTTGCTGAAAAATTGCTAATTTTGCATTAAATATCAATTACTCTCTCATTTAGTACTGACATAATTTTCCACCACAGTATTTTTATGACCAGTAATTTTTTTTACCGTAAACAAGGGTTTATTCAGATTGTCGATATTTGAAAGCAAAGTTTTTGAAATACCAGAATATATATGTTGCCTTATCTTGTCGTGAGTATATCTGAATTACCGAGCTCAGAAGACTTCTGGCGTCTACTGTTTCTACCTCTAAAATAAAAGACTGTAATGAGAGAGAGAACTGTGAATGAAAATATGATCTAGCAGACATCATGCTTTATTGACAGTAGAACTTGTATAGTGATAACTGTTTAAAAACTCAACCCTGAATATACCAGAATCCTGATGATAGCCTTCCAGTATAGGGAAAATTAGCAAATTTTAACTTTGAAGATATGGTCACCTGCCTATTCTGACCAAACAAATTAGTCCTGAAGGGGTCAAGTTTTTACAGGTTTCATTCTATGCATGTATAATGTACAAGCAACTTGACATGTATCGACATATTTTCAGGCCAAAGAAATACAGGAGTTTATCAAAGTGCTTATATAATCCTGCTTATGAAGCTGATATAGAGAAAATCATGTATATGTTAGGTGAGTATTGTCTAAATTAGATAATGTGTATCTGGAATGTTCTCCTTTTTCATGAAATTTGCATCAAGCATGCAAGTTGAAGAAGAAGACCTTTAGCCAAAAATTATAATGTGAAATTTGCAAAATGGTAAGCATCAACACGTCTCATAATATTAAACCCTGATCTCTGAAACATTTAAATATATTTAATACAATTGTGCATCTCAAATTACGGATGGTTTTCTCCGGGCACTCCAGTTTCCTCCACCAATAAAACTAATCGCCACGATATAACCAGACCTTTTTATTCCGGATTTTACCGTTACGATTCCTTTTTTATAGTATATTCAATACTTCCGCTTTGCCAATTTCCACTTTTTTGTTGACTTCGTAAAATCAGGTCTGTATAACTGAAATGTTGTTGAAAGTGGCGTTAAACACCATAATCCAACTAACCAATCAAATTATTGCATTCAAAATGTTCATTAAAATTTTCCATATTAGCATGAATTTCTTATCTGTGTATTTAATTCCTCCCAGTTTTCAACATGAATGCCTGATGCTTTACATGCATTATAGAGGCGATGGAAAGAAAATTGTAATGGTCAAGAAATATTGGATGTTGAACAAGATATGCCTCGACAATCAGCTACCATACACATACCTGTTTACCACTACGATTTCAGCGTAGTTTCTACCACTTTTGACCCCTAAATTACGCTTTACGCCCTTATAAGTTATTTCTACGCCAACAAGTTGCAAAACTGGAGAGAAAAAAATCGCCAGAAAGTACTCTTGTTTCTTATGGTAGATATCCGAACGCAACACTGAATCTTTGTCGTTTGAGCGGTTTAGAATTATTGTATATCCATGTTCCTTACAAACACTTTGATGATTTAGTAACATGTGTCTGAAAATTAATGGCGGAATGCCAAACGCAAGCAGGGGACTGAGCTTGAAGAAGTCACTGCCATTGATAAGAGAAAGATGTAAACATGAATATACAGAAATTTGGAATTGTCTCAAACCCTCAACAAAGGGGGGTACATTTTTACCGATTTCTACTTGTGGCAGACTGACTGTTCGTGTCTGGTTAACGAAGTGATAACCGCCATATTTGAAATTTTTTCGATGAAGTTGAGAGTAAAGGGAAAAAATCAGATTTATCGTAAATTGAGGTTTGCAAATATATAGAGATTGTCTAATCTTATTTAGCAATGAATTATCTTTACATTTAATAATATGTACGATTATTGATCTATTAAGCTGTTTTCAGATATTTTACGTGATGGCCCTACTACTCATAAATTTCAAATAGTCATCTCTAAAAACCCAATATTGGTTATTTGGTTTTTTTTTTGCATCGTAGTGTACAATTAATATTTTTATTTAATGAGAACTGTACATATATTTATATTATTTCTAAAGTCATTACACTATACATAAAATTGTTCAGAATAATGATTATAAAAGGAATTAATAGATGTGGTGTTTACATCTACGAGCAAGGGAGATAATCGAACGGGGCAATCATTTCAATGTCTATCGAGTA
>MJUT01063078.1:232535-251337 GCA_002080005.1 Gigantidas platifrons
TTCTCAAACTTAGGGAGCATCCGGTCAAGGTACATAATTATTTCTCAAACTTAGGGAGCATCCGGTCAAGGTACATAATTATTTCTCTAACTTAGGGAGCATCAGGTCAAGGTACATAATTATTTCTCAAACTTAGGGAGCATCCGGTCAAGGTACATAATTATTTCTCAATCTTAGGGAGCGTCCGGTCAAGGTACATCATTATTTCTCAAACTTAGGGAGCATCCGGTCAAGGTACATAATTATTTCTCAAACTTAGGGGGCATCCGGTCAAGGTACATAATTATTTCTCAAACTTAGGGAGCATCCGGTCAAGGTACATAATTATTTCTCAAACTTAGGGAGCATCCGGTCAAGGTACATAATTATTTCTCAAACTTAGGGAGCATCCGGTCAAGGTACACAATTATTTCTCAAACTTAGGGAGCATCCGGTCAAGGTACATAATTATTTCTCAAAATTAGGGAGCATCCGGTCAAGGTACATAATTATTTCTCAAACTTAGGGAGCATCCGGTCAAGGTACATAATTATTTCTCAAACTTAGGGGGCATCCGGTCAAGGTACATAATTATTTCTCAAACTTAGGGAGCATCCGGTCAAGGTACATAATTATTTCTCAAACTTAGGGAGCATCCGGTCAAGGTACATAATTATTTCTCAAACTTACGGAGCATCCAGTCAAGGTACATAATTATTTAACACTCATTGTACTCTCATACTTATGCTGTAATAATGCATTGTACTCTCTAAACAACTCGTCTGTGATTTTCCTTGCACAGTTGCACTCCATTTCAGAATTTTAAACACCCATCATCATCCTCGACCTTTTTCCAATTGATTAAGCACTCTTCCATCATCCTTTATTCGTGAGAGTGGGGAGTTGGGAGGGGCCTTGCGAAATAGCATAGGGTGTTTCTTCATCTACATCAGGTACTGCATGTTACACATCAATACAACTAGGTTATTTCCGGGTACTTCTTCCACAACTAAAACAGGTCGCCATGATATAGTTGAAATAATGCTGAAAGTGGCGTTAAAACACAAAACAATCAAATCATCCATATAACAAAATTTGTATCTTTGTACTAGTATCTTCTATGGAAGCCGGGTGTGGCTATTTCGCCTTTTCCCTTTTAATTTTTACAAAACGAACACGCGAAACGAACGTTCCCGGTTTCCTTAATATTTTGTTTTAAATAAAAGATTTAGAATCATTTTGAATGGAAATTTTCATTTGTTCGTCCTAAAAAAAAAAGAAAAAGAAAAAATAGGACACTGTCGGAACAGTTCCTAAATCCAATAGTAAAAATCGTAAATAAGGCAAAATTGATAACCTTACAGGTCAGTACATGAGCCCTCACTTTTAGGGCTTGTTACAAGTGGTTCAATAAAAAGTGACTTGGCTAAGCTAGTTTTATTGGACGAAACCTCCCTGTTCAGTGCAGTGATAGATCCAGACCATAAGAACTCGTTTTATTGTATAAGAAGAGTTTGAAGATAACAAAGGTGTAATCGGGGACCCGGGTGGGTCAATGAGTTAGGTAGTTGGATTACCTAACAACTCATACAAGCCTATTACCAAGACGGCGTGGGTTCGCGGCCGGCTTTGTAAATTACAAAAAGAGTGCACTCGACTCGCAGCCGCAATGGAAAAAGTTTACCAGTTGCTTGCCCATGGTGGGTGGTTCTCTCCGGGTAACTCGGGCTTCCTCCACCACAAAAATGGTCGCCATGATATAGCTTTTAAAGACTCATCTTTTTAGAGCAGCTTATGGTGACAGTATTTGACTTTTTAATATATGATCTTAAACTCTCTTTTAATTATAATTATTTTTGGACATGTGCAATCAGTTGGCATTTTCTAGAAACTTGTAAAGACTCATCTTTTTAGAGTATTTTATTGCGACAGTTTTTTAACTTGTACTTATATCATCTTAAATTCCCCCTTTTTTATTTTTTATTTTATTTATGATCATTATTTTTATTTTCAATTTACTCTTGAGTCTTATTGCTACTTTTACTTTTATTGATAGGATTAAGATTTTATATGTTTTGTACAGCGCTTAGAGTAATTGTTTATTAGATAGGCGCTTTATAAATATTGTATAATAATAATAATAGCTGAAATATTGCTGAAAGTGGCGTTAAACATAATAAATCAAATCAAACCAAAGGTGTAATCAGAATCGGTAAATTGAAGGACAGGCAACGCAATGGCCAATTTAAGTTAAAGAACAGAAGAACAAACAACGATCTACAAAACATAGCTTACTTCGCTTACTTACGCCTGTGGCACCTTGGTGGTGCATAGGCCACTGACGACAGTCCTCAACTATGTTCTGTTTTGTGCCATACGTTCCAGATCTCACCATCTATAACCCTCTATCTACAAAACATAACACATAAAACTAAAGATCGAGAAACAAGAACCTCCATTAAAAACCCGGGTTGAACTCAGGTGCTATTGAGTATTACTCTATTTTTTTCAACTGGTTGGGCGTGGCTTAACACTGGTTGACTGATTACAGGAAAGTCCATGTATTTAGGAGGGTCAGGTTACCTGATCAATTTCATTTATACAGCTATATTCAATCGTGCGTGTATGATCCAATCTGTGTATTTAAATTACACCCTTGTGCGTTCTATTCCTTTTGTATGAATTGATTTCGGTGACACTGCTGAATACAGTTCAATAATGTCAATAACGGGAACTACCCTGTACATACACAAAATAAAATCGAATGCTCTCATGTAAATTTAAAGATCAACTCCGCCCGACCAGTTAAATAAAATAGAGTAATACGTACATTCTTTTGTCTACGTGTCGTTGTGTTGTGTTAGATTTCCGGATATGACCCTGAATTGTGTTAGATGTCCTGATATGACCCTGAATTGTGTTAGATGTCCTGATATGACCCTGAATTGTGTTAGATTTCCTGGTATGACCCTGAATTCTGCTTATTTAATATTAAACACTCATTAACACATTCAATACACTTCTTAGACTTTAAAAAGATATACAACAATCTGAATGGCTGATTAAAAACTTATCACATGTTGAAATTAAAAACTTAATAAAGTCATGACTGCGTGTAATTGTAGAAAAATTGCTTGGAGATCAGAAGATGCGATATGACACACTCTTTGAGGTAGTGGGAGGGGGGCTGATTATGAGGGATAAATTTGAATGGCAAAATGGCTATATAATCAGACTCCCCCTAAAATAAGAGTGAAAACCTGACTTTATAGAGATTTTCCGAGATGAGGGATTGGCTATATATCCATTTTCCGATGGCATGACTAATAGGAAAATGACTCTAGAACATTGATAGTCATCTATTCCGAATTTGCGAGAAATAGAATTTCAATACTAAATCCTCGAACAAGCCAACCCCTTCTCTTTCCACTATTTCATAGCAATTTTTGCTTGAAAGATTATACAGAAATTCACATAATATCACTGCATGTAGAATCTAAACCAGCAACATTGAACATTATGAAATAATGTAAAATTTAGCAAGAAATGTGGAAAAGTTTTTTTTGTTTAATTCTTATCGGACGAAGCGAAAGAATTGACACTTTTAAAAATACATTGTAATTGTCAAAATAATGAAAACCGACAAATGACAAAAATGTACTACAACGAGTTTGAAAACGTCATTAATATATAAAAAAAAATATGAATGTCTTGTCATTATTCCGACTCAGTCTATACGTGGCAAGGCTTAGTTAGATTTAGTCATTAGAGATGTTATAACAGATAAGTTCTTCCGTCTAAAGCTTATTTCTGGATTAATTGGCATGAAAATGTTAGTTTGTGTATAAAGTGCATACATAACAACCACCAGACAGAATTAAATTTGGTATTAATTTACAGAAATGTTGTCATGCCAAGAATAGCGTTAAAGTTGCCGTTAGCCATGTTTTTTTCTTTGTACTTTGTCTTCTTATCTCGGTTTTTCATTGTAACATGTCACAGTGGATTTGTATCAGCGACAGCAAGTAATAGATACAGTACTTTGATAACAAAAGAAGAAGTGGCCTGAATTGAGCAGTTGAGGCCGTTTTCATTATGATTACTCAAGCGAAAGAGTCTGAGACGCTGGACCATGACCCTGAATTTTCACCTCAATTTATATAAGGTGTTATTGTTTTGCCTATTTGCTCACCTTTATATTAGAAAATATCGTGGTATGTACTATGTAACATACGGTATAATAGAATCGCACATGGGAGGAATTAAAACTTCGTTTACAATAACTCTGCAGTGGTATTTTGCAGGGCCTATGAGAGAGGTTTAGTCGGTACATCGATCCGTGGCCCGGTGAGCCAAGATGGGGCCCGTGAATCTCTGAAGGGCCCCTTAGCATTAGCCTTAGCCATAGACATTTTATTTAGATTTTTTCATATTTTTGGGGGTATTTTTAATTATTTTTAGTCATTTAGATATATTATCTGGACATTCTGCTGCACAGGAATAAATCATGTATGATTGTTTACCAGTGGTTTTATTGGACCTCAAATCCTCAATTTTGATAGAAGTCTCTGAATGTCCCCGGGGTCCCAAACAGTCTTGTTCCGCCCGGCAAAAATCCTCTTGGAGGCCCTGGTATTTTGCATGACATTTTGTATGGTCACAGACACCGTCATATCCCCGATCGTACAAAAGTTCCATACATATTTACCTATGAATAAGATGATGACGATGCCAACTTTGTACTAGACCAACACGCTTAGTTGAACATTTTTTAAGCTAGTTCACTGAAACAAGTCCTCAGATAGACATGTCGCCACACTCGGACAAATAAATCATGATCCCGCGACAACCAGGCTGTGTTGTTTCTCCTTAGTGCTGCGTGTTTAGCGGAGAAGTAACAAATACCAAATATATAGTCTTTGGTGTCGACACGATCGGGCTCGAACACACGATCTAATTTTCTGTTCGTGTCTCCCTTCGCTAATTATATGTCCTGACATTTTACTGACATGTAAAAAGTTCTTTCGTGACCGCATCGTTATACTGAAAGGGCAGGTGTGTGTCCATAAAATTAGTTTAACGTTGCCATTTTACATTGAAAAGCCAGGAAAATAAGCGGTCATGTATTTGAGTGAGGGATATCAATGTCGCCTCTTTCTTCGATGTTTCTTTTGGGTTTTGGAATTTCTCCGACATTGCGTAATTTTTGTTTGTGTGTTTTCCCTTTTATTATTAGATTGTTCGTTAAATTTCACACTTTCATTCATAGAAGCTTAATAATAGATTATCAGCATGCTTCCCTCATTAAGTAGTTAATTAAATTTTAGAATGAAATGTGCTAAAAATATCAGAAGCCTGCAGAAACACAATTCAATGTTATAGCTAGCTACACGTGGAAGGTTAAGCAAACACAAACAAGATACTAGCAATCAGTTACCATGGTAATCGATAAATTGCAACAATCTAACAAGCAAAAAACACCAAGAAATACAAGATATTGAAATGTATTGACGAAGCTTTGTAAGAGTACAAACACAATACATTTTATTCATAAAACGTGAACATTTCCAAAATACCACAATAAAAGTTCGAATGGTACTAGAAAAGGTTAAAGATTTTAAAGCCTTAAATCGGATGAAGACAGACAATACAAGGGCCAAACAGAGAGAAGAGGACAAAGGTCAAATAATAATCTACAAAGCACTATACAGAAAATTAACTACCAAAGATTGAATCAGTTTAGAATAACAAGTGAAGTTATCTCCTTACATTGCCATTTGCGATTTTTACTGTGAGTGACAACTAAGCTCAAGCTAGCGAACAATTTCTAGCGAACAATAAGCTAGCGAGCAATAAGGCGATATGTCTCAAAACCAAACAAATAAATAAAAGCGAAATGTACTTAGAATANTTACATTGCCATTTGCGATTTTTACTCTGAGTGACATGACCAATAGCCAGCATGGTGTACATACGTAGCCAATACTAAGTTGTCAATGGATAGTCACTTATCCTGCATCTCTTACTCTCCGTATTTATCATGTAATTTCTGTGAAAGTGTGTGTTTCTTATACTTATGATGATCTTTTTTGATACTTTATTATTGTTGGTCTTTTGAAGATCTAGATCTATATCTGAAATGGGTTGGGGTTATGAAACGGATTTAATCCCGTCACATTTTCAAAGTTAAGGGGGTACCATACACTACAGGGAGATAACTCTTTAAAATCAGTTAAACGTTTTGATCATACGATGTTTGTATGCAGATTTCTAGTATCTCGGTGATCAAAACCACAGAGAGAGAAGCTGCTATGTGGCCAGTGAATTTATAGCTCGGAGTCTGTTGGTTGGAATTTGTTAAAACACACACTGCCAAAAAAATAAGAAAATTAAACGAGCAAATCAAATTTTACCTGAAGTGTATGGTACCACCTTAATTGATAGTTGTTTCAATACTATGGTATCATGTACTATTTAGCACTTAAATGATGGTTAAATCACCAGCTCTTCTGACAACCACATCGGTGGCGTAATGTTTAGCGTGCTCGCATCGAGTGCGGTAGATGTTGGGTTCGAGCCCCGATCGGATCAAGCCAAATACTATAAAATTGATATTTGTCTCTTCTCCTCTAAGCACGCAGCATTAAGGAAAAAGGGAGCAAAGATTGGTTGGCTCGGAAATCAGGATAATGTGTCCGAGTGGGGTGACATGCCTATCCACGGACTGCGAGTTACATTGTAGCACTATGAAAATGCAATGTATCGTGTTGGTCTAGCACAATGCGGACCTCATTATCATCTCATTGAGAATTAACTTGTCCTCGCCATGATATAGCTGAAGCATTACTAAGTTGGCGTTAAACAACAATCACTCACTCACTCTTTTATTGAAATGGTATTATACATAATAACAACTTTTGCGTAACGAAGAATTCTGGAACATTTCCTAAAACATTTGTTTTAGCATTTAGCAAGGAAAACCAAGAAAATGTATTTTATTTTATTTCAATGGCAATGTCAGCCACTTTGAAAATTCCAAAACTCTCATGCACTTGCATGCACCAAATGGGGTGCATTGGATATTTATAACGTTTTCATGAAGTTTGGGAACAAATTTGAAAGTTTCAAAACCCTTTTTTTGTTTGTTTCCACTACCTCAAATTTTATACTACCGATTCTGATTTATTTTGTTCAAATAATTCCCATACATGTAGGTCTAAATATTATTCCTCGAAAGTGTCATACAATTCCGTTCAGTGGTTACTATGCTAAGATCGTGTTTGTATTGTAGCATAGGAATGGTTACCATGATTTTGAAATTCCAAGACTTAAGTGCATATCCCGCCATGACGGTATAATATCTTGCATATTCTCAAAATCTGGTGTTTCAGATCGCTGAGATTTGCTTCTGCTGTTTTGAAATTCCAATCAGAGCAAACAATGTGATATAAGGTTTCCATGGAAACTTTTCTTGTAAAACAGTTTGTACGAGGTGAACTAGAATGTATTACGTTTTTTGTATCCGTTGTATCCTAGAATCACAATAGACCGGAAATTCGTTTTAGTTGTCGGAACTACATTGTGAAATAAATCAGCGTAGACTGAACAGATAGGAACTTCTTGTCATATTAGCACTCTGTTTTCAGAAATATATGTCAGTATATTTTTCATGCTTGGATGCGATTCGATTACAAGCAAATTTCTAAGTACTGGATTTGCGCATGCGCAAAATGAACATTATCTCTTCGTGCCGGAAGTTACACTTTACCAGTAATCGTTTTCTTCTTCCTTAAAAAAATGAGGGAATCTATCTCGGAACTATCAGTAACATGTGATGAAAATCCAAACAAACACTTTGATTTAATTTTGTCCGAGATGTAGGACGTTTTGTCAAGTATTTAATGGCCATTTAATCGAACTTTTAAATGTTAAATAAACCATTTAGGAAGGACATTGTTTTGTTCCCATTCAGAACACGACAATCAAATTATAATGAAGAATCACATGAGCGAGCTTAAAAAAACGTGGATGAAAACTTTAAATGGAGGCAGAAATGCACAGCATAGAAGGGGATGTTTAATATTTTTATAAGGTGGGCGAGATAACAAAACTGTAATACTCGCACTCCACAAGACGCCCCTCAACAGTACAGCTGCCCACGCACGCCCCTCAACAGTACAGCTGCCCATCTATATCAGAATAATTTTACTATGATATATCTATCAGGTGAGCGAGATAACAAATCTTTACTACTCACACTCCACAAGACGCCCCTCAATAGTACAGCTGCCCATCTATATCAGAATAATTTTACTATGATATATCTATCAGGTGAGCGAGATAACAAATCTTAAATACTCACACTCCACAAGACGCCCCTCAACAGTACAGCTGCCCATCTATATCAGAATAATTTTACTATGATTTATCTATCAGGTGAGCGAGATAACAAATCTTTACTACTCACACTCCACAAGACGCCCCTCAACAGTACAGCTGCCCATCTATATCAGAATAATTTTACTATGATATATCTATCAGGTGAGCGAGATAACAAATCTTTACTACTCACACTCCACAAGACGCCCCTCAACAGTACAGCTGCCCATCTATATCAGAATAATTTTACTATGATATATCTATCAGGTGAGCGAGATAACAAATCTTTACTACTCACACTCCACAATGAACATGCCGTCCTCAACAGTTCAGCATCCCATCTATATCAGCATAATTTTACTATAATATATCACAAAACACTGTTTTATAATATCAAGAACACATAATTGAAAAGAGAGTATAAGGGGGTACCATACACTACAGGAGATAACTATTTAAAATCAGTTTAACGTTTTGATAATATTATGTTTATATGCATATTTCAAGCATCTCGGTGATCAAAAGCACAGAGATAAAAGCTGCTATGTGGCTAGTGAATTAATAGCTCTGAGTCTGTTGGTTGGAATTTGTTAAAATTTTGATATTTATTACAGTGGATATACCGTATTCAAACACACTGAAAAAAAAAAAAAAATAAGCGAGCAGATCAATTTTTACCTGAAGTGTATGGTACCACCTTACTTAGTGATAGTCAGGAATTCCACCAATATCAGCATAATGAACAACACAACCAATATCAGCCTAATGAACAACACAACCAATATCAGCATAATGAACAACACAACCAATATCAGCATAATGAACAACACAACCAATATCAGCCTAATGAACAACACAACCAATATCAGCATAATAAACAACACAACCAATATCAGCATAATGAACAACACAACCAATATCAGCCTAATGAACAACACAACCAATATCAGCCTAATGAACAACACAACCAATATCAGCCTAATAAACAACACAACCAATATCAGCATAATAAACAACACAACCACCTCTTAGCTCAACTCAATGAACATACGATGTTTGAAATCCATTTTATTTGCTATAAGAAAAGACTGAAGATATCAGAAGGGTAATCAAAAGCCGTAAATCGAAGAAAGACAGACAGCACAAAGGAGCAACATGAACCTCACAACAAACACGAGGTGAAGAGTAAGCAGTTCCTGCTCCACTAGTGGCACCCGTCATTGTACTCTTGTTACAAACACGGTAATATATCATGAATGAAAAAAAACGTCAGCACAAGGAGAAAGTAACGACAAGACCCGATGAAATATGTGTTCTTGTTTAGATGTGGTGGTGATGGTTAGGGTGGGGAGGTGGTGGTTAGGGTGATGGTTTAGGGTGGGATGGAATGGATTGGTTAGGGTCGTGGTGATTGTAAGGGTGGGTGGTGCTGATGGATAGGATGGGGGGGTTGTTATGATTAGGGTGGGTGGTGGTATTTAGGACGGGTGGTAGCGAGAGCTAAGGTGGGGTTGGGTGCTGGTAATGGTCAGGATGGGGTGGTGGTGATTGCTAGAGTAATGTGGTAGTGGTGAACAGGATTGGGGGGGGGGAATAAACATGTAAAATGTGATCTTTGTTTCATAAAAGTTTGTATAAATTTCTCAATTACAACAGGTTCTACCTTGTAATTGGAATATAATAATGTTAGTCTACTAAATAAATTTCTATGGTGTGGTATTTCCGAAAGTGCGTGCTTTGTTTTCGAATTTATAGTTGTGTTTATGAAATGCACACATACCCTATTAGAACTTGCTTAACCTTGAAACGTTAATAAAATGTAACTGGGTGGAAAATGAAGAGCATTTATTAATCGTCTTAGTTGTAAAATATTGAAACTCTTAGAAAAATTCTTTTAAAAGAAATTGCAAAAGAAAATCTTAATTTCATAGATTAGTCTTAAATTTGAAAAAGACTAGTGAGATTGTTGAACCCATTATTCGTTCTCCAAGTGTTATTGTAGTTACCCTTCCGAAGCACTTGATGTGGGATTCGCGTTGCTCGATTTTATGCTTTCTATGTAGTGATTTGTAGATCGTTGCATGTCCCGTCATCCTTTTAATTTCGGCCATTGTGTCGTATGTCCTTCGTCGATTTACGGATTCTGATTACCTCTATGTTATCTCCACCTCTTCTTGTGAGCTTAAATTTGTGTTTTCATATTTGTATGTTTTTCTCTATCACAAACTTATATAGTTATACATGACTGTAATTTAGCTTGCATATGCTTGACTTGAAGCTGATTAAGAGGTTTTGAGTACCTGTGATATCACCCCCTCGGCTAAAAAAAGTTCTTACCTGGGGTGCGTTCAACATCGTAGCTGCTAGGTTAAGCTACGTAGATAAATCCTATTGAATGGAAAGCTAGCCTAGCCGCTACGTAGCTCTAGCTAGCCTAAGAAAATTATGCTAGCTTTTGAATTCAAGATGGTGGCAAAAACTAAATTCAATTTCGTAAGGCAAAAATAGTGGCATTGCAGGAAGCGGCAACGCTTTTAATACGGATGATAATTTATTAAGGTAACTAGACAATTACGATTAGCTAAAATGTTCCAAGAAATTATTCTATATGATTGGCGCCATATTTGCTAGCACTGCTACGTAGCTAATCGTTCAATAACGTCATGGCTATTTTACCTAGCAGCTAGGCTAGCTGCTACGATATTGAACGCAACCCAGGTGTCCGGAAAGGCATAAAAATAGATGGGGGAAAACCGGACATTTGCTATCCTAACAATCTTTCGTTGTTCAATAACCAATGAGATTGAGTTTAACATTTGTTTTTCGGCTGACTGATAACCAAACGCTCCAAAATTGCGATAGTTTATTGTCATGACGATGAATTTGTAAGTAGATAACAATAAAGCATTTGCATGAACTTAAACAATCTTTGACTTTGAAATAGGTTGCTATCTGGTTCATGGTTTATCAACATTTAAAAACGTATATTCACCTCGCCTGTGTCTCGGTGAATATTACATTTTTTCAGGTGGATAAATCCAGATAGCAATATATTCACAAGGTCAATAATTGTATATTATTGAAAGTACATATTCTAACCTAGAATCTGGACTTTCATAGTGTACTTTGTCATTTTGTTCTGCAGTCATGCTTTATTTGGGGGCCATCGTGGTCGTGATCGTATGTTAGTTGGATATACAACTACCTGTGTAATCAGTGCCTATCATCACTAAAGTTGTGAGTTCGAACACCATTCATTGCGAGGTGTACTCGATACAACATTAGGTGATACAGTTTGTCAGTGACCTGCGACAAGTCGATGGTTTTCTCCGTGTACTCCGGATTCATCCACCAATAAATCTGACCGCCGCGATATAACTGAAATATTGTTGAAAGTGGCGTTAAGCACCATAGACTAACCATAAACCAACCATTGTAAATATATACATTATTATGTCCCCTTAATGATTTAACCCGAAATAATCACAGAACCCATAAAGGTATTATACCTTCCTTAATAATGAAAAAATACCAGATATTTAAGTGAAAATGAGTTCCTTGTTCAAAATGAAGCACTTGATCGCGGAAAATTTGTTGTTTGCCACTTTTAACTCCATTTAAAGTAAGATACATTTAACACGTTTGTGATAGATACTAGTTCCTGTCTTGGTATCACAAGAGATCCATTTTATTGTTCAATACCATTTGTTCTGTTTTGTTTTATTTGCTTTATTCCTCTGCTGCCTATTGAAGACTGGTTTTGCTTGAACATCGAATGATGTGTAATGGCGGATCATTTCCTGTTTATGTGAATCGTCTTCTCGTTTACTGCCCAATTTCACGCGACCGATCGTTTCCTGAAATTGAAAAACTTGAGAATTAATGGCGTATTGCATGGATCAAAGGACCGGTTGAATGGTGAAAACTATAGTTCGTCTTTTTTATTGTCAATATGATATTCTGTCAATAATAAACGTAAATTGTTAATCTCTTTTCACAGTAAGCCATTTCAACTGTATTATATTATTAGCTGCACTGGTCATTAACAATTTTGCAAATGTCGTCTGCTTCCGTTTACTGGTGTTGCTAAAAATTTTAACCGGGAACAAAGTCATGATAATAACCGTACCCAATAGAGATTAATATGACCGGATATAGACAAAATTGGTTTGCTTTACTGAGACAGAGGATATTAATTTTATATCTTGTTCAAACAACGTTGAGTTGGGTTGAGCAGACTTTTAAGAAGAGTTTGAATATACCAAAGAGGTAATCATATCCGTAAACCGAAAAATGACAGACAACACAATGGCCAAAGGAAACAGAACAATTCTAACATGACCTCCTTCTTTCGCTTTGTTAAACAAACGATCGAGTTATCCATTCGATATAGTCTCATTAGCACATGCGCCGGTGGATGTGACTGACTTTTCCATTGGTAGCATACATTTTGTGCGACATTTTCCACAAACGTAAATATAAATTACCGTCATCCAATCAAAGTATACTACCGTATTTGTACTCTTAGACATATAAGAATCGAAATAAATCATGGAGGCCAGAATGTGTTTTGAGTTTTAACATGGATTGGCGGATATTAGTAAATTTTACCCCTCGCTTCTGGCTCGGAATAAATTACTAATATCTGCCAATTCATGTTAAAACTCCCAACACATTCTGGCTTCTATGTTTTATTTCTTAAACAACGAAATATAAAACACCACACAGAGTACTAAAGATCGAATAATACGAACCCCACTAAAAACCGGATGTGAACTCAGGTGCTCCAGCTTTGGAGTGTACATTAAGAAACGGATCATGCGCACTAAACATCTACATTTTTATTAGCGGTGTTTATTGCTTTTTTCACAAGTTTTTATCTATCATGTGACTACCAGACTGAATGTGGGAGGACAACTTAACACTTGACGTCAGTATCATGTCCAAAATATAGTAATCTGATTTCTGTTTAGTGTGAAACAAAAATAATAAACCTCTCACCCCCGCCCCCCACCCCACCTCTCTCCTTTACACTCTCACCTAAAAGCTCAATGGTCGGTCCCTGACTCTTAAAAAATAATACGCAATACCCACCGTCAAGTATACACAATTCTATACAGTATGGATAGATCACCGTGCAATCTTAACATTCTATTTCTGTCTGATCGATGGGATACAAATTAAATCACTTTTAATTCATACGAAGACAGTTAGTTTCGGCGCGGAAAATCACTTTGTATTACCAAGTATTGCCGTTGACATTAACATGGTTAATAAATTCTAAAGGGGAAATGCTAAGCTGCTACGATGTCATCTGATAAATTGATTTACAAATGAAAACTAAATTTGCAGTCTTCCTAAATGATCTTTGATCACAATTTTGTAACGATAAGTTCAATAAAACATCATCGCGGGCCACAAATTTAATTGATTGAATTAGTTGTTATGTATAACTGTAAGCGGTACTGTAGTTAGAACGAAATGGAGAGATGATTGAAGATAGATCACCTAACCGAGTGGATAATAAGAAAGAAAGAAGTAAGTTGAATATACGCGTGTATATTCTCCATTAGTGATCCACCGTTTTTCTTATACGACGTGAGAGGTTGGTCGGAACGGGGGGAAAAGGGAGAGGGGGGTTGATGGGCTATTTTTGGTTGCATATTTTTTTTTATTCCGTTTCCATGGTGATGTGTATTTTTTCTTTATCTCAGAATATAGGGAAGGGGGCATAGAAGTATTAGATTTCGTTTTTTTTTTTAAACATGAGACACATTTTTCCCAAATTATTATTTCCTCTCCACCGGAGAAGAAAATGTTTGTTGCCTTAGACAGCATGATAATTTAAAATACCAAAATAAAAATGAACAACAGCAGCATAAACAAACAATGACAATCCACCATTGGCACATTCCTGATTGGATGCTGAAATTATAGGGTTTTTTTTTGTTTTTAGGAGGAGGCAAGTGACGGCAAACATAATTTAATGAAAAAATGGGGAAATATGGAAAAAGCAAATTAAAAAAAATATTGTAAAATACAATCTCCATGGCCTATTGGTGTTCCACATGACTATTTTATGGTTGACCGATTTTAGGTAGCGTGACTTGTGCGCCATTACAAAACTTATGCAAACAAAAAAGGTCAGTGAGCCGACATTTCTTCATCGAATTAAATGATGTTTTGGAATTTTATTTGTCTTAAGTGCCCAAGTAAACATTGCATTTATCTTTGATATAAATACCAATTTGAATGAGAATAATTTAAATAAGGAAATGTCTTAACTGACCGATTTACGGTCACAGGTGGATATTGTATTTACTGGGGTGAACGTTAAACAACAATCAATCTATTTATAAACGTTACAATAAAAAGAGGCTGTCATGGTCGTGATCGTATGTTGGCTGCAATCGGTACACATTGCCATAAACGCCGTGAGTTCGAATCCCGCTCATGACGAGATGTGCCCGATACAACATTATGAGAACACGTTTGTCAGTGACTTGCGGCAGGTCGGTGGTTTTCTCCGGTTTCCTCAATCAATAAAACTGATCGCCATGAAATAACTGAAAAGTTGTTGAAATTGGCATTAAACGCCATAACCCTAATCCTACAATAAAAATATAATACATGCACACACTATGCTTATTATTAGACTTGCAATGCACATTCTATAAGCTTACTTATATTGCTTAAGCTTAAGTATATTGTTTATGACTTTATAAATACTTACTATTTAAAATTTGGGAAATGTACTTCAAGATTATTTATAGTCTATGGTGTTAAATGACACTTTCAACAATATTTTAGTTACTAGTACCGGTATATCATTTGGTGAAGGAAACCGGAGTAACCGGAGAAAACCACTGACCTGTCGCAAGTCACTGACAAACTTTAGCACATCATGTTGTATCGAGTGCACCTCGCCATGAATGGGGTTCGAACTCTATTGCATAGGTAGATATAAATCCAACTACCACACGATCACGACCACGACGGCCCTGTACTTTTAAGTAGGAAAGATAATGAAATGACAAAAAAAGAAAAAGAAAAAAAAACAATTGTCGACAGACACTACACAGAAATCTAAAGATTGAGCAACACGAATCGCATTACAAACTGAATGTGCTCCAGAAGTGCAAGCCTTTTCTGCTCCACTAGTTGCACCCGTCGTTTTACTGTCAAGCGACACAAACCGTAATTTCATAACAGATGTCATAATACATTCTATATTCCCTTTCTAAAAATATGTATCATAAACAAAATGACTGACTACAGATCGATCTCAAATATGTCGCTTCGCGTTAACAGCGACTTAAACATATAGGGCATTGGAAGGACATCATATCCTATAATTCACACTAATTAATCATTTGGAGGGATTCCTCTATTGAAAAAGAACCCTCTTAATGAAGTGTTCATCTGAAACCATAGCAATGAAAACGTTCCGTTATAAACAGATTATTTATACGTCAGTAACATATGGTTTCAAATTACAAATTAATTGGATAGACAAGAATTAAATGTCAAATCATGCCAAATAATACCAATTCTGTATCTTATTTAACATTTGACAAAAAATAGGAAGACATTCATTTCTTTTTTACATGCATACTGACAATGGAAAAAATAATATTCAATTATATATCAAAAATCATTTGGTCAATTTAAAAAACCAGAAATATACTTTAAATTGACATTATCGAGATCTAATAGAGCTTTTTTTTTTAAATCTACTTATAAAAGCACTTTTGAAATACCCTTGTCCAGAGCTAATAAAGCGAGAGAAAAATACCACACTGTCAGAACAATACCAGATTCAAATAGAAAAATCGCAAAAGAAGCAAAATGGATACTCCTGACACACATGTACTTGACCGCTCGCCTACATGGCTTCTTATCGGAGCTTAATAAAAGGGTATCGGTGTTTAAAATAATTTTATGGGACCAAAGCATACCCTTTTTGGAATTGGACCAACCTTGAGTTTTCTTTCCAAATGCATAGACGCACTGCAGATACCCCGCCTGTATGTGCCCCGATGTAAAGAGGTAGTTATTCAAAATAAACATATATATTCCAAATGCATAAAAAGTTTGTGTACGTTCTTAAGACAATTCGTAATACTTTCAACATGGCATTTCAAGAAATTATCGATAAACATCATCAACTGATTAAATACAGATTAATACATGGGCATTTCCATATTGGCCTGGTTATCATCCCCATATTGCGTCTCGGGCCAATATGGGTCGACGGATGATAACCAGGCCACTATGGAAATGCCCATGTATTAAACTATTTATTACATACTTCCGACATCTAGAAAAGAGACACCCATATTGGCCTGAGACGAAGTCGAGGCACATATTGGCCGGGCCAATATGGGCCTCGATATGGAAATGATCTTGTAGTAATCCAATAACAGGTTATTTTCCCGGTGTGTGAAAATATGGACAGTTTACCTCCGGTCATATTGGTCATACAAAAATGCCTTTATTTTAACTAAGTATGTAATAAAAGGACGTAACTTTTGATCCGAATTTAATACATTCTCTCATATGACATATCTTGAAAGGATATCTTTTTCTTCTTCCAATGTTGAGTTTCGAATGACAAACGCGGCTTCAAGTAACAAAATCCGTGATTCGAGTAGCAAAAATCGAATTTTCGTGCAGTCACAAGTGTGTTTTAATTGTTAAAATTCGCGTAACGAAAAACTACAGTAGAATTTTTACGTCTAGTACTGGCTTCTTAACCTGATCACATAATATAGTATCGAGTACACCTCGCCATCAGTGGGGTTCGAACTCACAACTTTAGTGGTAATAGGCACTGATTGCACAGGTAGTTATAAATCCAACTACCATTCGATCACGACCACGACGACCCTTATAGTGGTTGGATCTAAGAATGTTGCATTTAGAAGGACGAAGGAGTCAGGATTCTGACCATAGATAGTTTCGCATGTGTGGGTCATGTTCCGTCTTTTTTATGATGTGATGTTTTTTACTATATCAAATTTCGAAACAGTAATATCAACGTAGAAAACAAATTCAGTGCGCATGACGGGTTTCTGGAATAATATTCATCAGGTACGTTCAGAGCCAAAAGGCTGCAAAGCCAAATGATTAAAACAATCTTTTTTTTTTTTTAAGAAAAATGTTGTTAAAATATAACCTCCCACACGCGTGCTAAATGTGCAATGGCTTTTCCATAATGTAAATCTGTGTCAGTATCTCGTTAAAAAAAAATGAACAAAAGTACAATTAAAAAAAAAATCGACCGACTTTACAAAATTAAATATATACATGTAATTGTGTCTCATGTTATTTTCATTTATAAGATTTCCCTTAAGGCAGATAGCTATATATGGTTGTGTGTTTTTTTTTAACGAACATCAGAAAAATATTGTGAAACTGATGTAATAATGTATTAAATAAAATCAAATGATTGAAGCAGACGTTACCTCGAGCATGTTTCCATAGTTACAATACAATGAAAAATGAAAAACCAAAAAAAAAATACCACACTGTTGCAACAATGCCAAATCACAATATCTAAATCGTATTTAGAGACAAATGGATACAATGTACCCCTAACACATAAATACACGACCGCCCTCATTCCTGTTTTGTACTGGCACTAAAATATAAAATTTGAGTGGTTAATCAAGTTTTATGGGTCCAAATCTTCCATATTAGTGAAATGATGGGAGAGATTTCATTGCATATGATGTTAACATTCACATAGCGCCTATAGTTAAAAAGTAAATATAGCATATCATACAGGAAATTGCATTTTAAATTGTGAAAGAAAGTTTAAACAAGGGCAACGCAAAGCGTATCCCTTGGCCTAAAAAATTGATCCGATGACCTTGACCTCTGACCTCGAAAATCAATAGGGTTCCAGATTCTCTTAAAGGGGCATTATCTGCCAAATCGTAAATTTTTGTTACCTATAAAAACTATCAGATATGATTGATGCCGTAATAAAACGTGTTTATGTAACTTATAAATGTTATGAAATGTACGCGCATCGGGGAAAAAAACGTGTAGCTGCTCGTGTTTTGACGTCATCTTATTAATTATCGACATTGTTTACGGAGTTTGTCGAATCGTCATTAAATCAGTATACAACAATGCACTAATTTCTTATTTTTTGTGAATCTGCTTTTAGTCGGTGTTAATTACGGACAAAGAACCATGCAAGTTGGCAGTTAATAAGCGACAAAATACAAATTATTCGTTTGTACCTGTCACTAGTAAGGTCAATTGCATACGGAAAAAGCGAGGTCAAATTATTTGCTTGCAAGCAAATAAGTAATCGATGGTAATTTTCGTTCTTAAAAGGCGGAAAGTGGTTCGATAAGCTGTTTAATGTGAAATAGTTACCTTTATTTCATCATTTTAAAGCTATTTACCAATTTCCAAAACATATACTAAT
>MJUT01063078.1:258750-273828 GCA_002080005.1 Gigantidas platifrons
CACACTGTCGGAACAGTTCTAAAATACCACACTGTCGGAACAGTTCTAAAATACCACACTGTCGGAACAGTTCCAAAATCAAATATCGAAATCGTAGAAAGAGGCAAAATAGATATCACTCACACACACACACATGACCTCTGACCCTAACACACAAATACATGACTGGTCACTTTCCTGGCTTGGTTCAGTCTCTTAACTATAAAGTGAAGGGTTAAACTAGTCTTATGGACACAAACATCCGCTCTTAGTGAATTGATACGGTCATGGAAGTACTTTCTACAAGTGGATAAAATGCCAACACTCATATAGAACTGAGCGAACAGTGTTATTATAAAGAACGCTATATAATCTTGAACATTATACATTATATATTTAATCTTCGTGACACAAATGTTGTGATATGTATAGTATTGTTTTTTATTTAAAGAGAATCGATGGCTTCATCCATTATCTAACTGATTTTATATTTCAAGATTTATGTTACCTCAGACAAAGTGAATTGTAGCAACATAGACGAAAATCAAATATTAATTTTGAAACTGATAATTGTTTCAATTAGTGAAATATCTAAAATTGGTGAAATATGTGTAACGCAGACAGGATATGGATGCAAACAAACATTAAAGAAATCCATTGGAAAAACCCAAGATCCCAGACTTAAAATTTTTGTTGTTGAGGTTAGAGGTGGTTGTTTGTTTTGTTGATATTGGTTGAGCTTGTGGTTCCTATCATAATCTCCTTGATATAGGGTTGCTGCTAACAAGGAAGCTACTGAACCAAGGGTTCCTATTGGTTAAGTTGAAGTCATCAGTTAGAAAGTTTTACGGTCGCCACCATGACTTGGTTAACGGTGTCACAAATAACCACGGATATCTTCTGCTTGTCGTAATCACAATCCGATCCTTTCCTCAATCATGACTCGTCACCGGGTTGTAACAGGAATACTACGACGGCTGCCATTAGTGGCACAGGAACTGTTTACTCTACCGGAGGACCGGTTTTTATTGGTGTTCGTGCTTAGTTGTCTTTGTAATGTTTTGTAGATTTTTATTTGTACCTTTTCTTTTGGCCATTGTGTTGTCTGGCCTGCTTCGATTTACGGCTTCTGATTACTCCTTTAGTATCTTCAAACTTTTCTTTTGTCCAGAATCGACCCGTAATTTTCTTTCCCAAATTTACAAAAGACATGATGGAAAAGGGGGGTATTAAAGTTGTAGATCTTTTTTGTTTTAGTAAGACGGAAATTTTTTTTATGTTCCAGTCTCCCCTCCCTAAGATAAGAAAATGAATGGTCCCTCATTTAATAGTAGAAACCCTGAGAATTACTGTTACTTTATAGCTGAAACAAGAACCAGGTCTTGTTGAAAAAAAATTCAATGATATAGAAAAAAAGAGAAACAAACTGATAAAAACCAAAATAATATAATTATAGATTCACAAATAAGCCTACTTTCTTGAATACTGACTTCTTAATTAACATTTTGACCCAGTTTCCCAGTAAAAATGTCAAATAACAGATAATCTACTGGTATTTCCGAGTTCATTTAGAGCTGATTATAGTACACAAATAAGGAATTTTATAGTTCTCATTGTATATTCATGAAAGCTCTTTTAAATCCTTCTTGAGCTCACATAATACATTTTTTCTAGCATCATCCATCTTGATAATGTTCTACAAATGTCAACAGAAACAATGCGATACGTCTATTTTTTTTAGTGTGACACTGTCTCACAGAAAAAAAATCCATATTACTAGTAGAAGATCAAGATGAAGAAGTTAAGGATCTGTTCGTCGTTTCTGAATATGAAGATATAGATCTTTGATTGCTTGTTTGTTTGTTTGATGGTGTTTAACGCCACTTTCAACGATATTTCAGTTAAATCGTGGTGGTCAGTTTTATTTGTGGAGGAAACCGGAGTACCCAGAGGAAACCTCCGACCTGTCGCAAGTCACTGACAAACGTTATCACATAATGTTGTACATCTCGCCCTGATCGAGATTCGAACTCACAACATCAGTGGTGATTGGCGCTGATTGC
Organism: Gigantidas platifrons; assembly: GCA_002080005.1. NCBI lineage: Eukaryota > Metazoa > Mollusca > Bivalvia > Mytilida > Modiolidae > Gigantidas > Gigantidas platifrons. The sequence continues at coordinate 260,793 of MJUT01063078.1, forward strand.
ATAGGTAAATACAACAACCATACGATCACGGCCATGACGACCCCTATATTTTGTGAAGTATATAAAGTTCGCTACAATATGCATCTACATAATATGTTTTAGTTAGAATCTAACGCTTACAAATATTTTCCTATGGAAAATATTCTGAATATTAAAATCTCTAAAACATAACTGTTGTGACAGTGTCCAAAACGTCGGCTTTCAAACAAACAAAACATAATAATACATATAAAATAAATGTACATTAACTTTGGAGTTGGTTGGTTTTAGTTAATAATGTGGATATATAATTTTCTATAAACTTTTTATTGAAGTGTCTGTTTCAAGCCAGGAAAGTGAGCGATCATGTATTTGCGTGTTAAAGGCATCGATTTTGACTTTTTCTACGGTTTTTCTAATAGATTTTTGAAATGTTCCTACAGTGTGGTATATTTTTGTTTTTCATTTTATTCCTGAAATAGATTCGTTGTTCCGGAAAACTATATTAATCCAGTAGTTTTATGTGGTTATTGGCACTGATTGCATAGGTAGTTGTAAATCCAACTGCCATACGATCACGGTCACGACGGCACCTGAGAAGATATAGATATAAATATTATTTCCTGATCATTGTTGTAGAATGCGTGGATAAGTCTCATGAAATATGAATCTACACGATCAGAAGAAGAATGTTTTTATCCAAGCTTTTCATTCTGCCTTTTCCATTTATTTTCAGATTTAATCGCATCGCTGTTCCATATAGATGGATGTGATTGTTGGCAGGTATTGGTTTTTTTTGTTTTTGTTTTTTTTTTATCATAGAAAGAATCCAAAAGATGGACTTACAATAAAAACGTTCTGATGCAGAGTCAAATATAACAATAGAAAAAGATAGAAACAAACGCTAAACACTGAGTAAGAACATATCAGTTAGACGAGACAGGTTTAAGGTTTATCCACGGCGAGATGATTTATTACATATTTCCCTAATTTCTCCATGCATTTCAAGCAACAATGATTTTTCTTTGGGACTATATCCAATCGTTACTGTAAGTTAGCAAAATAGGTAATACATATAGAGAATAAGACATGGCTAAATCCGTAGCTCATGCTGTATCAACCCGAGTAACCAATTTCAGCCAGAGGGCATGTAGAAATTGTTTTGAATAAAAATCAGCTATTTTCAATTTGATCACAAAAAGAAGCTGATAAGCATTTTTTGAAATTAGCATTAATGACCGACATTCTGTCAAGTACAGAACTATATTGTTGATTTTTGCACTTTGGCAACATGAATATCAGCAAAACTTAATTGCATTAGACAAATTTCCTCTAATTCCCGTTAAGCGCTTTAGTCATGCATTTAAGCAGTCGAGGATATAAATGTGAATTTTAAAGCTTAGTTTCTCTAAACATATAAACGGAATTTCCAATCTACTCGTTACTCCATCTTTGGTATATCTACCCCAATCAAGATTTCTCGGCCATTCTCGCTACCCATGTAATAAGTTATAAAATAGGCATCGGAAAATGCCGAGTATTTACGATTGTATCTACTCATTGGAGATTTGTGGTCTGAATGTTTATCCACGCCGGAGAAATTACATTCTCTTAGAAAACGTACGAATTAGACAACTGGTCGAAATATTAAAAGTGGTTTGAATAATTTACACATATTTTTTTTTATGTCAAAATGACGTGTTATGAAATACTAAACAGTAATAAAATCGAAGTTCTATAACTTATGACTTTTTTTTATTTGTTTTTGATAGATTTTTCTTTAATTTGCATCAGAGCAATTTCTTATTAAATGCAAGATAATATAAAGAAAAAATTGCAATAGAATAAAATTTTACAGTGTAGTAATGCTGTGTAAAATAGCGTAATAAAGAATGCTCAACAGATTGAATTACAAAAAAAAATCTTTCTGATATTCAATATTAAATATGTTGCCATACTAAAATCTCATTAAATGCTTCTGTTATTAGGTCTTTAGAACATACTGTCACGGGATTATGACATGTGCATAATACAATTGTAATATTTATTGGATATAATATTGCCGATGTTTATTCGTGTTCTATTAATAAATTTGCATTCAGTGGAATTTCCTTCCGGAAATTCAAAGGCGATTTTGCCTTTTTCGATATTTTATGCTTAAAGCAGCTTTTGAATTGCTTCTTATTGTCAAAACTAATTATCTGTATGACATATAACATATTTATTGGTATTGATTTAATTAATACCGTTTTATTCTGAAAAGTGTTTTTTAAGTTATTATGGCAGTGACGCTGGCATGTCATTTTCTGGGATAAAAACAGGAATGCAATTGCTTCATAACACAATCATGCCTTATTAACGAGGCAGGCGGCCGTACAAATAATGACGCTATATAAAGGAAAATACCACTCAATCTGAAGAAAAGCAGCACGGCTTAAAAGACACTGATTATTTTTCAGTTAGTTCTTGTTTTATAATGAACGTATATCTCGCGACATAAGCCTCATTATAAAAATAAGTAGTTCATAACATTTCCGGATATCTGCGGAAGGTTATACAAAGGAAATTACAGACGACTTTCAGACCGATGTATTTAGCGCCCGTGGTCATGTAATCAAGAAACTATTGTCTGTGAATAAATTAAGAAACTTGAACACGAGGATAACATTATAAGAATCTTATCCATAACGGATTATATTGCATAGAGAAAACAGTTTGATGGTCTTAATTCTAATATCAATAATATCACATATAATCTTAGTTCTTCACAGGGGATACGGCTTAATATTCATTTGTATGTGTTCTCTTATCCCCTGCTTCATTAACCAATCAAATCACACCATTAGCAAAACTAGTTCAATCCTATACAATATCATAGTATATCATGGTTTTAAATTTGCGGAGAAATCGGAATATCTTGTCTGCACGTAATTAAGAAAAATCTGTTGACGAGCTTGACCACAAAAACACATTATTTCTGCTAGGTATATAAATTTTGAAATACGTACTCAGTTCCATGTCTTCCGGTCACGATTCCAGACTAACAGACAATATGTCGGATATCACTATTATATTAGAAATACGTTAATTAGTTCATAAAATCATAAATTCCTCCAATGGTAGAAAACATGCTACATTCTGAAAAGAAAGTTTAAACAGTGCTAGTGGTCAACAATTCCACCAATATCAACAAAACGAACAATCACATCTCACCTAAAGAAAGTTTAAACAGTGATGGTCAACAATTCCACCAATATTAACAAAACGAACAAGCACATTTCACATAAAAATGTTTAAACAGTGATGGTCAACAATTCCACCAATATTAACAAAACGAACAATCACATCTCACATAAAAAAAATGTTTAAACAGTGATGGTCAACAATTCCACCAATATCAACAAAACAAACAATCACATTTCACATAAAAAATGTTTAAACAGTGATGGTCAACAATTCCACCAATATCAACAAAACAAACAATCACATCTCACATAAAAAATGTTTAAACAGTGATGGTCAACAATTCCACCAATATCAACAAAACAAACAATCACATTTCACATAAAAAATGTTTAAACAGTGATGGTCAACAATTCCACCAATATCAACAAAACAAACAATCACATTTCACATAAAAAAACGTTTTAACAGTGATGGTCAACAATTCCACCAATATCAACAAAACAAACAATCACATTTGACATAAAAAATGTTTAAACAGTGATGGCCAACAATTTCACCAATATCAACAAAACAAACAATCACATTTCACATAAAAAATGTTTAAACAGTGATGGTCAACAATTCCACCAATATTAACAAAACGAACAAGCACATTTCACATAAAAAAATGTTTAAACAGTGATGGTCAACAATTCCACCAATATTAACAAAACGAACAAGCACATTTCACATAAAAATGTTTAAACAGTGATGGTCAACAATTCCACCAATATCAACAAAACGATTGATACTCCCTTATGTAACTTCATTTTCTCACAACTTTGGTCCAAACACTTAGCTATTAAGAAAATAAACAAGAAAACTGCAGCAGAGCTGCGAGAGGAGTCGATTAAAAAAATTAATTAATTTCATTATGTAAGATATGCCTTCGGAACGAAAACTTAATGTTTCTTTGTCTATGAAAATAAAGGGTGAATCAACTTCCGTCAAGGTGTTGCCATGGGACCCATTTGCAACATTTAATGTGGCCGTGCTGATTCATTCTTTTGTTCATATCGGGTGTGACTTCGGCACGACGATTTTATTTCTTTATTCGTAGTGTTCGTGACTTCGGCACGACACAAAGTTTATTATTTATTTCATTTTCGAAACCTTCAATGACAACTCTGTCTTCTTCAAGTTCGAAAGTAAAACCCTGTTTTCTATTTGAATGATATAGTCGTACCTTCGGTACGAAACGTAAGTTTTAATTCTCAATACAATTTTAAAGTCATTATTGTCCCTCGACGCTTCGTCGAAGGGGACTATAGAAATGGGTACCGTCCGTCCGTCCGTCCGCGTGCTTGGTTTCCAGATGATAACTTGTGAATGAAAAGTCAGATTGAAGCTAGGTTTGGTATGTAAGTGTATCTTATGCATATCTAGGTCAAGTTCGATAATGACAATTTTTACTAGAGTTGTGCCCCTTTTTATACCTCAAAATTGCTAAATATTTGGTTTCCAGATGATAACATGGGAACAAATAGTCAGATTGAAACTAGGTTTGGTATGTAAGTGTATCTTATGAATATCTAGGACAAGTTCGATAGCCATCATTTTTCGACAATTCTTACCAGAGTTACATCCCTTTTTATACTTCGTCCGTGTGTCCCGAATTGGTTTCCAGATGATAACTTGTGAATGAAAAGTCAAATTGAAGCTAGGTGTGGCATGTAAGTGTATCTTATGAATATCTAGGTCAAGTTCGATAATGACAATTTTTCGACAATTTTTACTAGAGTTGTGCCCCTTTTTATACCTCAAAATTGCTAAATATTTGGTTTCCAGATGATTACTTGTAAACAAATTGTCAGATTGAAACTAGGTTTGGTATGTAAGTGTATCTCATGAATATCTAGGTCAAGTGTGATAGCGATCATTTTTCGACAAATCTTACCAGAGTTACATCCCTTTTTATACTTCAAAATTGCTAATATTTTGGTTTCCAAATTATAACTTGTGAACAAAAAGTCAGATTGAAACTAGGTTTGGTATGTAAGTGTATCTCATGAATTTCTAGGTCAAGTTCGATAATGATGATTTTTCGACAAATCTAACCAGAGTTACTCTCCTTTGTTTACTTCAAAATGGTCCTTGGGTGGTCCCCTTTCAGAATTATTTAAGTCAGGTGAGTGATACAGGCTCACCTGAACCTCTAGTTTACAGTAGTTTCAAAATTTAATCTTACGATATAACCTTGGCGTCGGGGGACCAGTGGCCAACGGCCTTTTATTTTATTTTATTTGTTTCGTGTTGTACAATGTTGAATTACGAAAACAGGCAAATGGCTTAAGCTCCTAACACTTCCGCTTCCGATTTCAAAGTGTTTACAAGTATCAACCATGTTCGCTTCGCTCACAGCTGGATTGATGAAAAATACAGACTATCAATCTAAATGTCAAATAAAATCACCAATTGACGGAACAGTGCTGAAAATATGACGCGTTCTGAACCATGATATATCTAAAAGTAAAATTATCCCTTAGTCGTTCACTCCAGGCTTTTGAAAGCATGTTGTTCATTATTTGTATTATATACTCGCTTCAGTGACGTAATGGATGTCGTGCTCTGCTCGAGCGCAGACGATAATGTGTCGTGTCATACAAAGATTTATAAAATAAACGCTGAGCACGCAACACTTAGGAGTAAGAGTAGTTACTCGTCGGTTCAAGGGGCCCGGGTGGCTCAATGAGTTAGGCCGCTGGATCTAACAGCTCATACAAGCCTATCACCAATACGGCGTGGGTTCGCGCCCAGCTTTGTAAATTACAAAAAAGGGTGCACTCGACTAGCAGCCACAAGTGATACAGTTTACCAGTTACTTGCCTAGGGTCAGTGGTTCTCTCCGGCATCCTCCACCACTAAAACTGGTTGCCATGATATAGCTGAAAGTGGCGTTAAACACCAAAAATCAATCAATCAATCGTTGGTTCGAAATCAAGATAATGTGTCAGATTGATGCGATATATCTAACTGACTACTTCTGTTTCAATGAACCAGTAGTATAAAAAGAGTACTCAGCGCCTGTTTGGTCTAGTTACCACCCCCTCCCCCCAAAAAGAATACATCGTTGTTATCTCATTAAAAGGTAGCTTGTCCAAGCCAAAATGCAGGTGAAACAAAGTTGTGTTTAACAAAAAATAATCAGTTACTCAATTATAATTACACAACAATATTGAGAGATTGTTATTTATTTATTTATTTATTTTTTGAGTTAACACAATAATAAAAAGTACCCATAGCGTGAGGATGTAGTAAAAACTGACCTCCTGGTCATCTCTGTAAGTGATAATATCTTCTAGCTAAGATACAGCTAAGAAAATGTTCATTTTTGGTGTTAAATAGCAATTAATCAATTACGCACTTACTTAATCAATAATATTAGGAGATAGTTTATATTTACTATTTATTTATTTATGTTAATGGATTTATTTCTTCGTAAATTGAAAATTTTCACACATTAAAAACAATGTAAAAGATTCATTTCAACTTTAAAATAAATCCCCACAAGTCAATTTTACATATACATATTGCTTAAAGAAATCCCTACGCGACAAGACAGAAATATATAAAAACTGAATTTCACATGACATTGAGACAATTTAACCAGCTGAATCAGAAATCGTTAACTTACGTATCATATATTTTTTTGGTAAAAGTAATTTAACGCTAAATGTTGTTAATAATCCGTCACTTTTGATGACCTCGGCTGAAAATAAAACAGAAATATAATCCCTTGTTGATTCTTTCTTTTTTTTACAGAGATCAAACCGTTAACCGTTGACACACACGAGTTTACAAACGGAATACTAAAAATGAACTAGAACGTTTTCTTTAATATTCTACTAAGAACGATACAAACTACTTAAGCCTAGCACATGCGTTCACACGTGGCTTTTAGTGGAGTTCATTGTTGCTCAATCTTTATATATCTGTGTAGTGTGTTTTGTGTAGAACATTGTTTTTTTTTATTGTTGGCTCTTTTTCTTTTTGACGATTGTATTGTCTGTCCTTCGATTTACAGATGATGATTACACCTTGTGTATCTTCAAATTTTCTTATGTCGTAATCTTGGTCATATGGCGAATGTATTAACACTACAACACAAACATGTCACTCAGGTTTCTTCCACACTATGCTCACCGCCACGATTTAACTGAAATATTGTTGAAAGTTGTGTTAAAACATATTACCCATAATTTTGTATTTTATCACAAACGGCCTTGAATTTAGTACTGCGTTGACTACTATTTTACTTATTTTGTTCCAGTATTGTTATAAATGCTGTTATATAGTGACAACCGGAACCTTTGAACCATAATGAAAGAGGGAGGTTTGGCGCCGTAAAATCTGATTCAACCCACCATTTCGTTAGAAATGCCTGTACCAAGTCAGGGCCATTGCGGTTTTCCCAGTTTTCCGGTTGTTGATTGATTTTGTCTGTTTGTTGATTTATGAGTTTTGACATTTCCCTTTGGAAGATTGCTCGGTGTTCGTTAATTTTGTTATTACCCTTATTGGCGATGTAATGGTTATCGTGCTCACTTCCAGTGCTACGGATTGTGTTTTCGAATTCGGGTCTGGTTAAATCAAATAATATAAAATTGGTGTATGCTTCTTCTCCACGCATCTTTTATAGAAGTAAGAAATAAAGACACGTTGACTCTGAATTGGGATACTGTGCCCGCGTGGTGTGACATCTCTATCAGTGGACTGTTGTTTCAGTGAGCTAGAACCACAAAAATCGAACTCAGCGTGTTGATATAGTACGAAACAGATATCATCATTATCTCGTCAAAAAGTAATTTGTTCTCGCCATGACATAGCAGAATGTTTGCTCTATTGGTGAAATAACAATTTAACCATTATCCCACTCATTACACTAATTTCTTTGCATTTGTTGTTTTTAAAATATTGACTTTTTATCATTTTGACTAACGCCAACGATTTTTCTATGGGATTTTGGATACTGTTCCGTAAGTGTGGTGGATTTAGTTTTTCATTTAATTTTATTGTATTTGTTTGCTTGTTTGATGGTGTTTAGCGCCACTTTCAACAATATTTCAGCTATATCGTGGGAATCAGTTTCATTGGTGGAGGAAACCGAAGGATCCGGAGAAAACCACAGACCTGTCGCAAGTCACTGACAAACTTTATCACATAATGTTGTACACCTTGCCATGGTCGAGATTCGAACTCACAACGTTAGGGGGGTATAGGCACTAAGTGCATAGGAACTTGTACATTCAACTACCTTACGATCACGGCCACGACGGCCCCTCATTTTATTTGATATATAGCATTTCGACATTCGGTATTATTATCCTAGGTCGCGTGAGTATTCATAATTGCTGCTTTATTAGTGATATTTTGGTTCAAGCCACCATTAATACCAGAAATAAAAACACAAGAATCCTAAAACAGATATCCCAAAATGCATCTGAGTTGCTGTTTCCGGTTTTGATTGATTTATTTGCTGCATACAGAAGGTCATACTATATAATGCAAACGACTACTGAAAACTACCCTTCTTATGCTTATCACGTACAGTGCCTTTAGAAAATGTCACTATGGATTACATCTGTGACTACATTAATATTCATTTGACACGTTTCTACTGTTATTGGCCATGAAAAAAACAACAAGATTATCTTCAATGGTTGAAGATTTGCCTTCCTACCACATCCTGTTTGTAGGAGAAGTGTCACTTATAAATAAATTAAAGTAGATTCGTATAATTTTAATTTGATTGAAATATTTAAAACTGTTTAATCAGCGATTAAAGTGATTGATTAATTGATTGTCTTTTTTTAACCTTGTTGAGAACGGTTTAAATACCGTTAGAGAAAACCGAAGGGAAATCAAGAATGGACAATCTAGAGAAACTGGCAACATTGGGTACACAAGACACAGGACGAAGACAAGCAAAACAACACAACACAAAATGTGTTGGACACTACTATGTACAAACAAACACAAATAACGTAAATAAGACATGAGTCTCCCCTTTCCAAACAAAAATAAAAAGATAGCAAAAGGGTAGAATCAGAAACCATAAATTGAAAAAAATACAGACGAATAAACAACCAAAAGAAAAATGACAAGAAAACAAATTATGGCCCAAGGGGACAAGGGAGGAGGAATGTTTTGATTGCTATAAGCAAAAGGGTAGAATATATTACCACACTCTCAACAAACTCATTAGGAGCTGTCGTATGTTTTCTGTTGGCATATTCCTATTACTAGTCAGTGCTCAAACGACGGACGACCTTTTTGGAGGGATTGCAACACGCAACGGAGAAAATAGATCCTTTTTTTTTTTAACTAGATGAGTTTCTCAAAGGGATGACATCTGTATGTAATCCCATCTTACAATAATTCAGCGAACCTGTTTTGAACCCTAGTAAATATTTTGATCCATGGTCTCTATTTTGAGCCATAGTCAATATTTTGAACAATAGTCAATATTTGAAATATGTTCACTATTTTGATCCACAGTCACTATATTGAACCGTAGTCACAATTTTGAACCATGGTCACTATTTTAAACCATAGTAATTGTTGAACCATGGTCACTATTTTAAGCCATAGTCACTATTTTCATCTATGGTCACTATTTTGAATCATGGTCACTTTACTTTATTATGACTGTAAAAATAACTTGAAGATAGGCCCGATAGGACGAGCTGGGGTATTTGTGATAATGTCTGTCCAGGCCTTCAGAACTGACGTTATTCTTTTTATCAGTGATGTCATAAAGTGTTTTACGTCAGATTGACCGATATACTTGCGCATGCGAGTTACAAACTGACCTAATATTTTTGTGGATCAAGGTCAGTTCAGTCATCCAGATTTTATCAGCAGCACACATCAAAGTGCAATTGTCCATTTTGCAGATAAAATATCATATCTGTCATAGCCCCGTATTTGTGGGTGATATATAGCACTGAATGTCCTGCTTAATGTGGGCATGTGACATTCTGTAAACACAAAGACCCGTACATATGACTTTGCTTAGCTTCATTAAGAATCTTTACACATTGTCACAACTGTTGATCAATGACAAAGGTCTCAGTATCATAGACCAGTCAGACAAATCAATCAGTTTTTTTATTAAATAAACTTCACAAATGACGAAGGACTTGTAAATAAGTACGCATATATTTCAAAATATTATATGACAAATGTCTCAGTATCATAGACCAGTCAGACAAATTAATCAGTTTTTATTAAACAAACTTCACAAATGACGAAGGACTTGTAAATAAGTACATATATATATTTCTAAATATTATACAGTATTGTACAATATATTATATTTGCACAGAAGAAATGCAAGAAATCTATCACATGGAAAATATGTCGTACAATGGATGTTTTTTTTTGTATTCTTACTGGAATTTGGTCAACTGACATTGATAATGTTTGCAATTTTTGGATTGGATTAGATTTGGTGTTTAACGCCACTTTCAACAATATTTCAGATAGATCGGTGTGGACAGTTTATATGTTGGCGGAAACCGGAGTGCCCGGAGAAACCTATCGACCTGTCGCAAGTTACTGACAAACCTTATCACATAATATTGTACCGAGTACACTCCGCCTGAGCTGGACGCGAACTCACGACTTCAATTTCTGATGTATTTCTTTTATATTAAAAACAACATCATACATCAAACAGAAAATAGAAATCACACTGTTTAATGGAAAAACCCCGATACAAATATAGAAATTTCTAATACATAAAACTACTGGATTAATTTGGTTTTCCGGAACAACGAATCTATTTCAGGAATAAAATGAAAAACAAAAATATACCACACTGTAGGAACATTTCAAAAATCTATAAGAAAAACCGTAGAAAAAGTCAAAATCGATGCCTTTAACACGCAAATACATGATCACTCACTTTCCTGGCTTGGAACAGACACTGCAATAAAAAGTTTACAGACAATAAGATTTCCACATTATTAACTAAAACCAACCAACATTAAAGCTAATGTACATTTATTTTATATGTATTATTATGTTTTGTTTGTTAGTCTTGAATATGAAAACAGACGTGTTGGACATTATCACAACAGTTATGTTTTAGAGATTTTAATATTCAGAATATATTGGGAAAATATTTGTAAGCGTTAGATTCTAACTAAAACATATTTTGTAGATGCATATTGTAGCGAACTTTATATACTTCACAAAATATAGGGGCCATCGTGGCCGTGATCGTATGGTTATTGGATTTACCTATGCAATCAGTGTTAATCACCACTGATGCTGTGAGTTCGAATCTCAATCAGGGCGAGGTGTACGACATTATGTGATAAAGTTTGTCAGTGACTTGCAACAGGTCGGTGGTTTTCTATGGGGCCACCGGTTTCCTTCACCAATAAAACTGACCGTCACGATATGGCTGAAATATTGTTGAAAGTGGCGTTAAACACCATTAAGCAAACAATCAATCAAACACAAAACATATATAATTATATTTGTAGCTAGATACAACGAGGGCACAAATGGTTTACCAACATGTAAAAATGAATGACGAATGGGAAATTGAAATAAAAACAGCATATGAAAGAAACTAATATATTAACATGATTTTGATATTTATTTGGAAACTCTCACCTGAAATCAAAACTATGACATATGCCGATGGAAATTAAGGTCCTGGCTTTGGACAGGAACAAATATATTCCGATGGTTATTTATAATTTTATACAATTGGACAAAGTTTGGTTTTGACCAAAACTATTTTTAAGGGGGGGGGGGGGCATAAAACATGGAAGTTTATGCACCTATTTGTTTTGGGTTAGATAGTATATCATCCAAACAATTATCAATCTTTATGCAAAATCTAAGGCGATAAAATGCTGGGACACAAATACATTATTAGGTTTTCTTCAATTGCTATCGGGAAATTATCACAAAAAACACAACAGTTGCGGTACTGTCGTGGTCGTGATCGTATGGTAGTTGAATTTATAACTACCTATGCAATCAATGCCAATCGCCACTAACGTTGTGAGTTCGAATCTCACTCAGGCATAGTGTACAACGTTATGTCATACCGTTTGTCAGTGACTTGCGGACAATAATTTATATTATTATACTTCATGTATGTAAGCTGTAATTTTATTGGATAAGACGAGGGTAACATTCTGCTCTAACACATGGCTCAGCGGGTAACAATTGTTATACCGTCACCCTCTCATTTAGAGCCTCAATTATGAATCAATTGTGCGCTTGAAAGTGAAGCGAATTCAAACGTACCCCAAACGCTAAACTGACACTGAACAAGCAGACATGTTTGCTGATGTGACGGAGGAACATATCTCACATTTACTTGACGAAAAGTACTCGAAATCGACAAAAAGATGCATTTCCCGTAGCGTTGATACTTTCCGCAGTTTCCTTGGCGAAGATTCCACATTCGAAAGGTTTCCAAAGGACAAACTGAACAAAAAACTGAGATTGTTTTTTGCTTCATTACAAAAAAAGGACAGAAGTCACATGAAAAAAGCATCTATCACGAACATAAGGTATGGGATCTCAAAATATTTGAAAGAAAACTGTTCCATTGACATTAGCAATGACGTTGAATTTACAAGTTCAAAGGATGTGTTCAGGGCGGTTCACGTAGATTTAAAGAAAAAGGACTATGCAGGCACGGACCATAAACCTGCTATTTCACATGAAGATTTGAGGAAAATATACAGAACTGACAGTCTTGTGATAAATACCACTACTCCCTAGTGCCTACAGAAGAAAGTCTGGTTTGACGTTACATTTTATTTGTGTAGAAGGGGTCAGGAAAACCAAAGATCAATGT
>MJUT01063078.1:274146-286476 GCA_002080005.1 Gigantidas platifrons
GGACAGGAACAAATATATTCAGTTGGTTATTTATATTCTTATACAATTGGACAAAGTGTGGTTTTGACCAAAAATATTTTTTAAGGGGGGGGGGGGCATAAAACACGGAAGAGCAGTTTATGCACCTATTTGTTTTGGGTTAGATAGTATATCATCCAAACAATTATCAATCTTTATGCAAAATCTAAGGCGATAAAATGTTGTCGTCTATGGTTCTGGGACACAATTACATTATTAAGTTTTCTTCAATTGCTATCGGGAAATTATCACATAAAACACAACAGTTGTGGTACCGTCGTGGTCGTGATCGTATGGTAGTTGGAGTTATAACTACCTATGCAATCAATGCCAATCACCACTAACGTTGTGAGTTCGAATCCCACTCAGGCATAGTGTACAACGTTATGTGATACAGTTTGTCAGTGACTTGCGGACAATAATTTATATTATTATACTTCATGTATGTAAGCTGTAATTTTATTGGATAAGACGAGGGTAACATTCTGCTCTAACACATAGCTCAGCGGGTAGCAATTTTTATACTGTCACCCTCTCATCTAGAGCCTCAATTATGAATCAATTGTGCGCTTGAAAGTGAAGCGAATTCAAACGTACCCCAAGCGCTAAACTGACACTAATCAAGCAGACATGTTTGCTGATGTGACGGAGGGACATATCTCACATTTACTTGACGAAAAGTACTCGAAATCGACAAAAAGATGCATTTCCCGTAGCGTTGATATTTTCCGCTGTTTCCTTGGCGAAGATTCCGCCTTCGAAAGGTTTCCAAAGGACAAACTGAAGGAAAAACTTAGATTGTTTTTTGCTTCTTTACAAAAAAGGACGGAAGTCACATGAAAAAAGCATCTATCACGAACATAAGGTATGGGATCTCAAAATATTTGAAAGAAAACTGTTCCATTGACATTAGCAATGACGTTGAATTTACAAGTTCAAATGATGTGTTCAGGGCGGTTCACGTAGATTTAAAGAAAAAGGACTATGCAGGCACGGACCATAAATCTGCTATTTCACATGAGGATTTGAGGAAAATGTATAGAACTGACAGTCTTGTGATAAATACTACTACTCCCTAGTGCCTACAGAAGAAAGTCTGGTTTGACGTTACATTTTATTTGTGTAGAAGGGGTCAGGAAAACCAAAGATCAATGTCAAAAACACTTTCGAAATTAAAACTGATTCAAGTGGACGTGAGTATGTATATCAACAAATTGATGAATACGACAAAAATCATCGTGATGCTGCAACCCCAGATGACACTATCGAAGACGACAGAATGTATGCCAGAGTAGATGATCCTCTTTGTCCTGTATATTCATTCAAATTATATCTAGGAAAACTTCATCCTGACATTATTGATTTATGACAACGCCCAAAAGATACTTTTGACTATACTGATAAAACGTGGTACTGTAAATCGCCAGTAGGAAAAATATGTTAGCTCAGATGATGCCGGAAATATCTATCAAAACTAAACTTTCTCAGCGCTATGCAAATCATTCCGTCCGTGCGACATCAGTAAGTGCTATGGATAATGCTGGAGTGGAAGCACGACACATTATGAGACCAAGTGGACACCGGGCGAGTCATCCATTGTAGCTATTCAAAAAGACTGAGCGAAATTAAACAGCGAGAAATATCAGATAGTTTGAATAGTGCGCTTCAAACTGAGCCAACAAAAGACTGGAATACACCATCAGTATTTGGACTCAGTGCAGCAAAAATGGAAGCTTTATCTGATTCAAAAACTGTTTTTGAAGAAATTTCGACAAATACTAACATTGCAACATGCAAAATAAGGGTAATAACAAAATTACCGAACACCGAGCAAGAACATGCACAACTCAGAATGATATTTGCGTTACTGGTGTTCAAAATAAGGAGAACCTACATGTACCTGTACCTGCATCTAAAAATGTTCATATATCAATGAACAACATGCAACCTTGGTGGAACAATTCGACATTAAATTTGTGTCCAAATATCAATAACTGCATAGTTAATTTCAAAATTCAAAAGTAAATTTAAAATTATTCTTTTAAAACTGTTCTTTCTTTGAACTTTAAAAAGAAACATTTAATTTCAGCTGTTGTTGATTATTACATGTGATGTTGTCATTTTTTTTTCTTTGTTAAAGATTGTTAAACAAATATTTGTCTTTTTATATGCAAGAATATAAATATATACTTCATGTATGTAAGCTGTTGGTTGACAATGTTTTTCTCAGGGTAACAATCTGATCTATCACCCTCTCTCAACTATATGGTTTTTTTGTTTTTTTTTATATTATTAACGTAGGACTATTTTAATGTTAGCGTTGTTATTAGCTGATATTATAAGTGATATTTGTACTTAGGGTAGCTCGAATGTTAATAAGTGTCACTAATTCACCAATCAGAGCTTACGAAAGTAGACCCTTTTAAATAAAAAAAAGCTCCTTTCATTTTGTAGTATTGTGAAAACTACTGAATGGAATCGAATAATTAAAACTGATAAATGAAGCTAAATATATAGGAATGATTTTGAGCCCAAATTTGATGGATTTAGTTGTATTTCAATACATCTATGGAGGATTTGATGCATGACCTATGGATACTGAATTTCTGAAGGATGACCGAGCTATTTTTAGAGTAGGTGTTTCCGTAGCCTGGCATTTCACTGCAATATTTTAAACATGCCCTGAAATTTTGACAGAACGTAGAGGAATAATGTACGTTTCAGAAAATATATGTTCTTGGAAAGGTTAAACTTACGATAAAATGGCCAGGCAAGCTCGAAAAAACACAAATTTAGTTGAAAATGTTAAAGAAAGTAATTAGTGGTTTTAATAGCACGCGATAATTCATGTACTCAGTCTAATTAAAAGTCGTTTATTGGATCATTCTTATTCGGAGATTCACATTTAACAACATCTTGCATATAGTATCGTCGGTAACCAATAAATTTACATTCGGAAGCTTTCTATTCCATCATAAAACCAGTCTGTTGTTCGATACTCAAACATTCTCTTTAATGCCCGTCTCTAATTGGTCGTTGGTATGTGAACTCTGACCTGACCTGGTGTGTAATGTCGACAGATATTAGTTGATGGATGGAAACACAAATTATCAACCGGATCTAGGAAATTTCCAGTTTTATGCAGATTAGTATGAATTTATGGATCTGAATCGAGGCTATGTAGATTGGAGAAAACCTCTCTTTTTTAATTGGATAAGGTGCTCCTGAAGGATTTATATTCTCTGCTCCATTAATGACACCCGTCGTAATGTCCTAATTCTAAATGCCAGTAATAGGTGAAGAACAAACATTTGATTTAAACATATTTTATTGATGAATTACATATTACATTTAAGGATTGATCGCAATTTGTGTTCGGTTCATGAAGAAATAACATCAATCAGGTTGTACACACCGTGTAGCGGGTTACGCAATGGTGTGCACAACCTTATTGATGTTATTTTGAATGAACCGAACAAATAATTTCGATCAATCCTTATAAATTAATTTAAACATTTTTTTTTTATAATATTGGAAAATATATTATTATTTTTTCTCAAAAATAAGGCAATTAATCGGAAATAAATCTAAATAACCCCAAAGGAGCCTCATTTAAAGAAAATCACCTGATGACACCGGCACGCAACGCCTTGAGAACGACGTTTATTTTTCGATTCCGTTCATTGACAAATAACCTCAACTTTTTAAACCAATCAAAACTCGTATTAAACGACATATGACTCTAAAAATTGATTTATATTAACATGTTCATATTGGAAATGTTTATCAAATATAATAAAGTATAATATTTAATTTCTAAAGAAGAAGGAAACCCAACCATAATACAATGTCATGAAAACTTAATTACTTATGAAGAAAGTAATAGAGTAGTACGTTTTCTAATTAAAAAGAATCAGAGAAAGCTATTAAATGGACATGTTAGAATCAAATAGTATAGATTTCCCACTGGCAGGACAGCTGCCATGCTGTAGATATTAGTGACTTCACTCCCTTTGTGGTTAATTGCAGCGTTACTTATCATCAACATAACGCACATTATAGTTAAGAGAAAATACCTTTTATAGACTGAGAATGTGAGAGTGTAGTAAACATTTGGTCGCCGACGGAGCAGGCGCTGGAAGACTGGACCACCATGTTTTCTGTATGACTCAACGACTGAAACCCGTTTTAAGAACGGAAACTACCCACCCAAAATATAGTTTTGCCCTTTTTTAATTGCACGTGGGAAACATGTTGCCATTCAAGAATTTTACTAACGTCTGTGACTATACTGGAATCTGTGTGGAGGGGATGTATAGGCGCACAGCAACCAGAATAGAGGCGTGAAGTATAAAAGTACAACTTTTGTGGTCTCCTATGCCAAAGAGTTCCACAAAATGTCAACCGTTAGTACGACTATACTATTGTTTGTTTAAGAAACAATAAATGTCTGAGCTATTTAGTTACATATTTGTCGTGATATAAACACATATTTTATGCTTGATTTCTTTCTCATTTAAGGCATGGATTTTCAAATAGCAGAGATGCCGCGTTCTGTCTCTTACAATCATGCTTAGCAGATAACAAGAACAAAGTAGTTAGAATCATTTCTTCCATTATTACGGCGTTTTAACCCCGCTGAACCAGTGGTGGAAAAATATGTAATCCTCTAGAGGATTAAAATGTCTCGTGCCTTTCCCTGCATTAATTTCAAATTTTGAAATACAGTTCGTGTTAAATAATGGGAGAAACAAATTCTCCTTCAGTTTCCCATGTGGGTTACGATATTTTTCCACTCTCGAGAGTTAAATTAAAAAATTTAACCACTCGCCTGACGGCTTGTGGTTAAAATTTTTAATTTAACTCTCTTGAGTGGAGAAATATCGTAACCCACGGGCAACTGAGGGAGAATCTATATGTACTTTGGTAATTAGATTCTAGCACAATCAGACTTTCTAACCACGAACTCCGATTAATTCAGACAACGAAAATGTGCATCTGTTATTTTATTTTACATGTTTTGCATACATGCGGATTGGGTAATTCTCCACTCCTTATACATACAAAGCAAGTTGTGATTGTTCTTAATTAATACAAATAGTTTATCCGATGGGTGCTACTAGTGGAGCAGGAACTGCTTATCATCATCTCCCCGGGAGCCTGAGTTCACCTCCATTTTCTGTGTAGTGATTTGTAGATCATTGTTTGTCCTTTTGACCATTGAGCTGTATTCGAAATACGGCTTCCGAATTCCCCTTTCGGTTTCTTCTTTCATTTTTTTGTGCCCCCCCCCCCGAAAGGCAAAATGTACCGACTTCATTCATCATCTTAACTTATTTTGTGGTATTCACGACATTCCACCATTGGCAGATCCCAACGGCTAGGGGCTGTTGCTCACTTATTTTAGCGTATGCTATTTATTAATCGTTGAAGACCCAACCGTGAATGTGAACTGCAATACAGCAATACAAACGTTGTTCCGTGACTTGCATCTGTGTCTAAGTGTAACGTTGAATAATCTCGCATGTCCATTTACATCCATATTCTTTCTTACTAAGTGTTATTCACCCATCATGTGTTTTCTGTGTATCGTTTCGTTATCTATTGTTTGTTTTGTCTCTCTTTTCTAAATGTTTGGTCATTGTATTGTTGGTTTATCAGCTTTCATTTACTGTTATTTCCTATGTAAAACACTAGTTCCGCCATTAAGGTTGATTGATTGATTGATTGATTGATTGATTGTTATTGAACATCAAGTGAGCAGTGTTGAAGCTATATTGAGGGGATGAAGAGACCAGCGTTAAAAACAATAAAACTTGTAAGTATAAAGTTGGCACTGTTGACTGGGATAGTCCAATGGGCGTGAATGTGTTCATTGCCATAAGATGCAATTTCGGAGGTGTTTGTACCCACTGCGACGAAATTATGTCATATTTCTATACACAATAGATCGAGTAGGGTGGGGGGGGAGTCGAAGATTTCAGGTTTATAACCAAACTATCACTGATGAGATATCTGATATGAAAAAGACCATGTTATGATATGTTATTTCCGGAAACTGACTAATTACAATATGATACCAATTGACGGAAATGGATATGATATGTTCCGGAACATTGTGATGTATTTTTTTTACATCGACCAGCGAAGGAAATATCGGGAAGGTGTCTAATGTTTTTAATTATATTTTGTCTTTTATATTACACGACCAGCGAAGGAAATATCGGGAAGGTGTCTAATGTTTTTAATTATATTTTGTCTTTTATATTACACGGCAAAAATATGCGTAAATCAACTATACATACAATACTTGTGCACTGTCGAAGCATACAGGTAATATGTGTATGAGGCTTAGAAACGGGGGAAAAGGCGAGGCTTCGCACCGAATACACATATTTACCTATATGCTTCGACAGTGCACATGTATTGTATTTATCCTGCAATTTTAAATCGTAAATAAACGTTTACTGGACGTTGATAAAAGTATTTGAAATAATTTTGTGTATGTATTTGAAAACAATATCCCCCCAATGTGCCCCGATGAGTTTGCCAAATATATAATTTTATTCTATTTATAACTGACCAATATCAAAAAAAATAAATATTGGGCAGGCTATATTGGTCGGTAAATGCTGTCATTGCAGGATAAAAGTATATAATAAAGCAAGTTCTAACGTTTCATTGATAAAATAAAGATCTAGTGTAGAGTTTGAAGATACTAAAGGGAGGTAATCAGAATCCGTAAATCGAAGTAGGACAGACAACACAATGGTCAAAAGAAAAAGACAAAAGGACAAACAACGATCTACAAAACATACATATAAAACTAAAGATCGAGTAACACGAACCCCACTAACAACCGAGGGTGAACTCAGGTTCTCCGGAAGGGTAAACAGTTCCTGCTCCACTAGTCACACCCGTCGTGTTAATCTAGTTAATAACTCATATAAAACTTATATTTATATATACATATATTAGGATTTCATTCCATTCTGGTTCTGGTATCGGAATGGTACGTATATAATACATTTTAAATAATTAATATTAAAGACAATATATATTTATAAACGGGGATCGGATATGCGTTGAAATATTAAACGATAAATAACTTTTCTAGATAAAATCAAAACAATGCAACATTCACTGCACAATTACATGCAAATTTTAAATGAATTGCATATTAAATATTACAAAATGTCCACGGGAATAAAAAGCCATTAATAATTTAATTACCCAATATCAATGACGTCACATTGTCAATAAGATCAGAATGATTGTATTATATAAAGAACCAGAATGTGTCCATCATTTGTTATGTAATAGAATTTATCATGTTTTATTCTGTTTTATTATAGACGGTTGTGATTATTATTAATTACTAACATAAAAAGACATAATCGATTGATTGGTTGTTGTTTCAGGTCACACGAACAGTATTTCATGTGTTTTAATGACAATTCCTAACTAAAATATGTTAACGATCCTACTGTGACGACTGTGAAATGCAGAATAGCAATACAAGTGCTGTTCCTTTATTTGAATTTATTCCTATGTAATGTTGAATAGTCTCACATGTCCATTTACACTCCTATCTTTTCTTATTATAATTCATTTTTAATTTTAATTGTTAGTTGCTTAAGGTCAAGTGAGCAATATTTCATGTGTTTTTATGACCAGAAATAGCTCACTAAAAACAATTCTTG
Source organism: Gigantidas platifrons (assembly GCA_002080005.1). Lineage (NCBI taxonomy): Eukaryota > Metazoa > Mollusca > Bivalvia > Mytilida > Modiolidae > Gigantidas > Gigantidas platifrons. The sequence goes on from MJUT01063078.1 coordinate 281,868, forward strand.
CAAGGGACAAGGGACCGCATCGATAGTGATATGGTTGGCGTGTTCGCCTCGAGTGCGGTAGATAGTGCATTCGAATCTTCGTGGGGTCGAACCAAAGACTAATAGGTTCTTACACGAGTCCCTATTGCAGATCTGGGATTTTTTCCACGAGTGCGAGAAATTCCGTCTTTTCGCGAGTGGAACATAGCGGAACGAGTGGAAAGACGCTGAATTTCTCTCACGAGAGGAAGAAATCCCAGATCTTCAATAAGGACGAGTGCAAGTACCTGTTTCTTCCGTTTCAACTTAAAAACAAAGTATGTCGATTTCATTCATATTTTCATTCATTCGCATGTCAATGTCATGTTTACTACACAAAATATTACAACGCCATGTGCAATGCAGTAAATACGCACTTATTTGAAACCGCATTAAATCTATTAGGGGAAATCAGTTAAAATTCAGGTAAAATTCATATTTGAAGCCTTTTTTTTAGATCTACTAAGACGACAATTTATATTACTACAGCAGTCGTAGAAGCGGACTATTGATTATACTCGGCCGATTTGATTGGCTGACAATGCCATGTAAGACAAGGTCACGCGCAGCTGTCTTTATGGCTTGTCTTACATAGGAAACGCATCAAAACGGAAGAATGTGAAATTAGTATGTCTTGTCTCTCTGCTAAGCAGGCAGCATTATGGAGTAAGAACAAATTCCACTTGGCCCGCAATTAGAAATATGTGTCTGAGTGGAGCGACATGTCTTATTATAGACTGTTGTTTCGGTGAGCTCTAGCACTATCAACACTAAACATGTTCGTCTTGTACAGAGCGGACATGATCATCATCTCATCGAATGCAATTGGTTCTCGACAAGATATAGTTGTAAAATTGCACAGTTGGCGTTAAGCAACAATCACTCGCTCACCCTGTAAGTAAAAAGGGTGCAATGTGATGGGCATTTTGTTAGAAATTCAGATTGGCGCTGAAAAATGAGACATAATTGATAGGGTAAGTAGGAAAACGTTTGACTTGTAACGGACCATCAACCATTTTGTTTTGTTTTTCTTCGTCTTGTTACCACCATATGTTGCCAGTTTCTCTAGATTGTCCATTTGTAATTTCCTCTTCGGTATGCTCTATAGTTTATAACAAAACTTGCTCATTATGAGCTGGTGTAAATTGTCTTTTATTACTATCATAGAGTATGTCACTCAATTTACTGATTAAACCAGTTTTTAACTGATTGAAAACATGAAACTTATATGTCTATTTTGTTTCTTCTGGAAATAAACAAGGCTCTATAAGTACAATATAGCATTTCTAAATATACTTAGTAAGTAGACAAAGTCACGAAATAAGTGTTTTATCAGGATATGGTAAATAGGTTGACAACATATTGTGTCTTTGTCCTATCTGGATTAATTACCGTGATAACAACGGTGTTTATGCTGTTGCCATAGTAACTGTGATTGGTCTTGCTATCGACCATTTTTATTATTTTTTTTAGCTATTTGTATATTACGAAAAGAAAGTTTAAAAGGTTATGTTCAACAATTCCACCAATATCAACAAAATATACTACGGCACATGACGTTGGAAATCCAGGCCATGGCTTGGTACATACACAAGATGTGTGATGGATTCATCTGATGGATGTCTGATAGTCAGGATGTAATCGTCGTCCTAGTGGTCAGGCACTTGTTATTGACATGCCATTATCTAAAAAATGTACATCTCCATTCAGCTTACTGTTCGAGTGAAAGCAGACGCTGACAAACATTAAAACATTGGATTATATTGTTCATTCCCCCACGATATAGCATTAAAATGGCAGACTTGGTAGTAGACAGTTTTTTAAGATTAACATTATTTGATTCCCACAAAATCTTCCATTATATACACAGAGATTAGGATTTTTTTAATGCTTTAATTGCGTGTTTTCTTGTTAAAGTTCATTTCACTTTTTTGTACCTAGTTAAATACCAGATTTGTCTTCTCCTTAACGACTAAATTTTTATAAGTTTATCAGTGTTGTTCACATCAAATTCGGGTTTTCTGACTGTCATGAGGTCGGACCACTAAGGGCATTATATAGGGATATCCGATTTTTTGGATAATGTCTCCAAGTGGACCGGCATGTATATCGATGGTCTGTTGCTTCAATGAACTAATTTTATTGAAATCCAGCTCAACGTGTTGGTCTAGTACGTAGCAAATACCATCATCATTTCATCAAAATATACTTTGCTCTCGCCATGATATCGCTGTAAACTTGCTTTAGATAACAATAACTCCCTATATACGTTTCAGTCGTCAGTACCTTGTTTCTGACATGAAATAAGCTGATTCTATTTCCAGAATATTTACCGATATTACGTCTCAGACGTTATTGTACAAAAATAGTTCATTTCACATAGGGATAGATACTTTTACAAATGTTTGAGATCGGGCACCACTGGAGATAAAGAACACAGAATTGCACAGAATCCCGTGTATTGAATAGGTTCTGTACATTTGAATTGTACGACTATAACTGAATCGATTCATCTGCTGGATGCCTGATAATCCTCGAGGGAATCATCGTCCTAGTAGTCAGCACCTTGTTATTGACAAACAATTATTTGATATTATTTTAAAAAGATTACTAACATTACACTGTCCCACCCCATCCTTAACAAGACATTGCATTTTTCATACTCTACTGGTCGAGCGTAAGCAGACGTCGACAAACATTAAAACTGTGGATCACATCGTTTATTCCCGCCATGATATAACACTTATTTAAATGGCAGACTTGGTGGTAGACCTTTTAAGATTAAGACTTTTTTTTTCTACATTTCAAAGAAATCTTCCATTATATATGACGAGATTAGGATTTATTATAATCCTTTAATTGCGTGTTTTCTTCTTAAAGTTCATTTCACATTTTTGTACTTACCTCAAGACTAGGTTTGTCCTTTTCTTCACAAGTGTTAAACTAAGGCTTCATTTTATCAGTTCTGCTCACATCAAACTCGGTTGTTTAAACTGTCATGAGGTCGGACCACTGAGGACGTTATATAGGGACACCCGGTATGCGCTTCCTATAGGCTGAAGTGATATTGGTTATCTATGGAATGTATTTGGTTTTTGTTTTATTTTCACCACTGAGTGGAAGCTGGTTGACTGTTAGTGTAAGCCATAATATTGTCCGGTGAAAATGTGTCCGATTGTATCTTTTTCAAATGAAAAATCCCCAACAGACCAAATGAAGTCACCTCTGTGCTTTATTCCGTCCTCGGACATTATCATAGAAAACAATTGTAACAGAGGACAATATTTCACGGCGGGCACTATTTAATCCTACATTAGTACCCCACTGTATCCTCGTCCTAACCGCGTCTTTGGTGTATGGGTTACCATGGTAGATTTTTCGTTTTCATTTTACTATTGTAGTACTTTGTTAGTGTATGTCAATAGGACATAGACCACATTGACTGGGATTTCATATGTATTAGGAATGGCTTTGTTTGATCGTCAGTATTTGGGGTTATATGTATTCTAAGAATCGTTTGCATCCAAAACAAATTTTTCCGTTTGCTGAACGAGTATTTAAGCAGACGTTGAAATACATTGGATCACATGCTTTATAACCGCCAAAATATAGTTGTGAAATTGGTGACGGGGTGGTAGAAAATATTAACATTCACTTTGTGATATTCCATGGAAAACATATATTCAGGTAATTAATGACAGGTCGGTGGTTTTCTCCGGGTACTCTCCAGGTTTCCTCCACCAATAAAACTGACCGCCATGATATAACTGAAATATTTTTGAAAGTGGCGTTAAACACCATAACCCTAACAATATATTCATGTAATTGTGTAGTTTTTGTTTCAATTTTGTGTTTTAATGGCTTGCGTGTTTTCTTGTTAAAGTTTATTTCACCTTTTTACACTTAGCTTAATGCCAGATTTGTCTCCTACTTAACAGCTGGAGAAAACAAAATCCTACCCTTTATAATTAAGTGCAGCCCTCAATCGTCAATTGCTTTGTTTACATATTTTAAATTTTTTAGTAACGGTTCCGTGCATTTTCCGTAAAACTAATTGAGGTGAAATAAATTTTAATATGACAGTTATGAACAACAGAAGTAATTCGACCCATTTGTTTCTACCAATGTGCCAAGAAAATTGTGAGTAAGCATTCAAAATTAAGGAAGAATATGACAAATAGAGTTATGTCTAAAGGATGATTAACCATTTATCACTGGAACTCGTACGTTAATGAATAATTTATCGCGAGACAAAACAAATTGCCTTTCATATCATGTGATATCATTTAATAATTGTATAGAGTTTGTTTGTACGAATGTGTTGTGTAGACCATTGTTTGTCCTTTCTGCCTTTTTCGATTTGGCATTGCGTTGTCTGTCTTTCGATACTGCCAACATTGGGTAAACAAGACGCAGTATGAAGACAAACAAAACAATAAAAGGTAGAGAAACCCGAAGGGGCAATCAGGAATGGACAATCCAGAGACACTGGCAACATTTGGTACACAAGATACAGTATGAAGACAAACAAAACAATAAAAGGTAGAGAAACCCGAAAGGACAATCAGCAATGGACAATCCAGAGACACTG
>MJUT01063078.1:289937-344251 GCA_002080005.1 Gigantidas platifrons
TGGCAATATTGGGTACACAAGACGCAGTATGAAGACAACCAAAACAATAAAAGTTAGAGAAACTCGAAGGGGCAATCAGCAATGGACAATCCAGAGACACTGCCAACATAGGGTACACAAGACGCAATATGAAAATAAACAAAACAATAAAAGGTAGAGAAACCCGAAGGGGCAATCAGGAATGGACAATCCAGAGACACTGGCAACATTGGGTACACAAGACGCAGTATGAACACAAACAAAACAATAAAAGGTAGAGAAACCCGAAGGGGCAATCAAGAATGGACAATCCAGAGACACTGCCAACATGTGGTACACAAGATACAGTATGACGCCAAACAAAACAATAAAAGGTAGAGAAACCCGAAGGGGTAATCAGGAATGGACAATCCAGAGACACTGCCAATATGTGGTACACAAGACACAGTATGACGCCAAACAAAACAATAAAAGGTAGAGAAACCCGAAGGAGACATCAAGAATGGACAATCCTGAGACACTGCCAACATTGGGTAAACAAGACGCAGTATGAAGACAAACAAAACAATAAAAGTTAGAGAAAACCGATTGGGCAATCAAGAATGAACAATCCAGAAAACTGGCAATATTGGGTACACAAGACGCAGTATGAAGACAAACAAAACAATAAAAGTTAGAGAAACTCGAAGGGGCAATCAGGAATGGACAATCCAGAGACACTGGTAACATGGGGTAAACAAGACGCAGTATGAAGACAAACAAAACAATAAAAGGTAGAGAAACCCGAAGGGACAATCAGGAATAGACAATCCAGAGACACTGGCAACATGGGGTACACAAGATACAGTATGAAGATAAACAAAACAATAAATGGTAGATCGTTTCAGTGCATAGACAGTTTCTACTGGGAGGAATAGAAGGAAAAGACGTATCCTACGATAAGATAACAAGTAAATAAACGGTAGAGAAAACCTAAGGGACAATCAAGAATGAACAATCCAGAGACACTGGCAACATTGGGTAAACAAGACGCAGTATGAAGACAAACAAACAATAAAAGATAGAGAGACCAGAAGAGGCAATTAAGAATGAACAATCCAGAGACACTGGCAACATTGGGTACACAAGACGCAGTATGAAGACAAACAAAACAATAAAAGTTAGAGAATCCCGAAGGGGCAATCAGGAATGGACAATCCAGAGACACTGCCAACATTGGGTATAGAAGACACAGTATGAAGATAAACAAAACAATAAAAGTTAGAGAATCCCGAAGGGGCAATCAGGAATGGACAATCCAGAGACACTGGCAACATTGGGTACACAAGACGCAGTATGAAGAGAAACAAAACAACAAACGTTAGAGAAACCCGAAGGGGCAATCAAGAATGAACAATCCAGAGACACTGGCAACATTGGGTACACAAGACGCAGTATGAAGACAAACAAACAATAAAAGTTAGAGAGACCAGAAGAGGCAATTAAGAATGAACAATCCAGAGACACTGGCAACATTGGGTACACAAGACGCAGTATGAAGGCAAACAAAACAATAAAAGTTAGAGAAACCCGAAGGGGCAATCAAGAATGGACAATGCAGAGACACTGGCAACATTGGGCACACAAGACGCAGGATGCAAATGATATGACAACTTAGAGCCAATATATAACAGTCATATTTTGCTATGGTGTTTAACGTTACTTTCAACAATATTTCAGTTATATCGTGGCGGTCCATTGTAATGGTGGAGGAAACTGCAGTACCCGGAGAAAACCAGCAACTTGTCGTAAGTCACTGACAAACTTTACCACATATTGTTGTATTGAGCACATCCCACATGAGTGGGTTTCGAACTCACAACTTTAGTGGTGATAGGCACTGATTGCATAGGTAGTTATAAACCCAATTACCATACGATCACGACCAGGAACGCCCATTATAACAGTCAATAACACACAATCACTGTCCTTATATATGTCATGAGATGTGGTCTTTTTGAGTGGACATTGATCTTTTTATTGTTTGTTAATATTACCATTTGAGATCTATATGTCAAGACTTGGACAGTTGGGATCACATTAACCGGTTTAATCGCGTCATTATACAAAATGTATGTCAAAGACTCGTTTCCACTCAAAACGACCACATACCACCACATATATAGGGTTCGACTGTTTGTCAGTGACTGCTATAAGCTGCCATATCTCTAATGTCAATTCACAGAAAAATGTTTGATATACCAAAGGGGGCATTCAGAATCTGTGTATCGAAAAAAAGACAGACAATACAATGATCCACAAAACCATATACAGACAACAAAAGATTGAACAATGGCAACCACTTTAAAACTGGTGATTATGTATAACATGGGGATTATGGTGTTTGATGCCACTTTCAACGATATTTCAGTTATATCGTGACGGTCAGTTTTATTGGTGGAGGAAACATGAGAAAACCACTGACCTATCGCAAGTCACTGACAAACTTTATCGCATAATATTGTATCGAGTACACCCCGCCATGAGTGACGACCCCTTGTATCAACATATTTTATCAATAATAATATAGTCTACTTACGGTATTAACTAAAAATTTATTATTTTCAATGACCACAAAAAACGTTTTTGTTCGTCAACCAGGAAGTCTATTATGTTTAGTGTTATTTTCACTCATAACTTGTGTCTAATCCATTGTCTGTATTTGTTTGACAATAAAAATGTTAGAAGTAAAGTACTCATTGCTGTAATTATTTGGCTATGTGTACTTGGAGCCGCTTTCAATAATATGTCAGTATAATTTTTGGGAGTCAGCTTCATTGGTGGAGGAATCCGTAGAACCGACCTGCAACAAGTCAGTGACAAACTTTATCACTTAAAAGTTTTCTCAAGTACAACTCGACACAGAGGAATGGAACTTACAAATTTAGTGAAGATAGACACTGATTGCATACATGTATCTAAAGGGCACCAAATGTAGCCTGAAAATATGTATTTTATGAACAGTTGTCCTTTATACAGAGGTTTAAATTATATACATTATCCATCATATGGAGAAAATAAAACTGACCTTCATTAACAGTAAATTCTTATAAACAAGTACCATTAATGCCTAATTTAGGACAAATGAGGCCCTGTGCTAATTAAGTTATGAGGCCCCTTACTTGGGCCCTGACTGCTTGCTTTGTGGCACAATCCCATAGATTGTTAACTCTATCATTATGTCTGGAATCGCTCCGAAACAGAACGCCTTCAAATTTAAAAGAGCACCACATGAGCACAAATCCATCGTAAAAAAATATGGAAGATGGGCCCCCTTGCCAACGGGGCCCTGTGCTTAAGCACACATAAGCACAAATCCGGCACTTAGTATCATTTAGGGCGGGTTTGATTGTACCATACGATCGTGGTCACGATTATCCCTGATTATAAATATTTTAATACACAATAAACCTTACCAATAAAACCCTTCTTTCCAAAGCGAAAGAAGAAATAATTTCTATCTTAATATCAACACTTAAAATAAAAGACATTTTCATTCGCCTTAAGGATGTCATGTTATATCAAATATGTTACAATTGTTCCTTGTTATATTTCCCTTTAGATCTTTAAGCCTCCATTTATAACAGAAAAAGAATAAAACAACACTTTGAATACAAGCTTACAGATGGTAACACATGTGTGTGTGCATGTGTCTTTATGGTTTGGTTGACACCGTGAATGGACAGGAAGGAAGCGATCAATTGGTTCAGATATATTTCATGTTCGTGTGCAACAAGCACTACGCGTGTGTGTATATATATTAATATACGTAACAGTTTGCATTCTTCTATAAATGCACAAATCAGCAGTGGACATTTATAATTTTAATGTTCGTGTCCAACAATTATACAAGCACCATACGTGTGTATAAATATATATTAAGATAAGTAACAGCTTGTATTCTTTTATACATGCACAGATTAACGGTGGACATTTAGAAAATTAAGTCTTCGACTTTTTCCTCTCTTTCTTTTAACCATTACTTCACTATTATTGTAATCTCACAGTCGACAAGCTTTGACAGGTACCGATCAATGGTGATCAGGTCGTCGTACAACCTTTATAGAGTCTCTAAACTTTCATCATGACGCGTGTTAACGTTTGTATGTTCTATACGTTGGTTTTGTCATCTGACAGTCTTCGTAGCTAGCTAGCTTCAACAGGTGCCCGATCAATCGTTTTAAACGTAACGTGTGACTTACCATTACTATTAGAAGTGAGCTGGAATCATATACAGGTGTTGTAATACTCTGGAATAAAATAATAACGACATCTTATATTTGTGAGATTTATCAATATTTATATATATTTTTTCTTTTTATTTAATTTGGAATTAATTAATAGTGGATATTGGATAGATAAACAGTTCACAGTATTGGATAATTAGATTTTATTATTAAATAAATAAAATAAGTGTTTATTGGAGTTTAGGATTTAAGCAACAGATGAAGATCAGGAATAAATAGGTATGTTCAATAGATTTTTGATTGTTCATGGTAATAATGTTGGAGATTTATGTATGGTTAACGTATTTCACTATTGATATTTGATTTTATTGTAGGAGAGAAATTATTGTAGATTAAATTAAATTGTTTGACTTTAAATCCTAGAATTCTATCCCCTTTCTATACGTTATTATTACAATTTAAAAGGAATGATGGCTCAGTGATTAATTATTGAAAGAAATATTAACGTTTAGGAGACAGTTATTTGTTTATACAATCTCGTTAATGTTTAAAACAAGCGTTGTTTGGTTGCATCTGTTCAATATTTCAATAGCAAGAGTTCATTTTCAGATACAAAGAATTATATTATATATTCCTGACTTGGGGAAAGAGGAACAATGTATATTATACTTTCAGAAAAAAATCCGAAAATATCTTCTCAACTCAAATAGATAGTTTTTAATCGAAGGAAATATAATTTTATTATACATTTTTTGTATAATCTTGACCAGAAAGAGGAGCAACGTCTTTTATACTTTCAGAAATACATCCAAAAATGTCTTCTAAACTCAAATAGCTATTCTTTACTCAAAGCAAATATTCTTGACTCAGAAGAGTAGTAAGGTATTCTATAGTATCAAAAATACACCCGGAAATCTCTCCTAAATCAACTAGATATTCTTTGATCGAAGGAAATATTCATGACTCAGTTCAGGAGTAATATATATCATACTCTTTCAGAAATACATCCAAAAATGTCTTCTAAGCTCAACAAACTAGATATTCTTTGATCGAAGGAAATATTCTTGACTCATGAGAGTGAGCATGTATGCTATTCTATTCCATGATTTCAAAAATACATCCAAAAATGTCTCCTCAATAGGTATTCTTTAATCGAAGGAAATATTCTCGACTCGGAAGAGTACCAATGTATTCAATATTTTCAGAAATACATCCAAAATGTCCCCTTAACTCGAACACTCTTTAATCGAAGGAAATATTCTTGACTCAGCTCAGGAGAGTAGCAATGTATTCTGTACTTTCAGAAATACATCCAAAAATGTCCCCTTAACGCGAACATTCATTAAACGAAGGAATTATTCTTGATTCAGCTCAGGAGAGTATAAATATATTCTGTGCTTTCAGTAATACATTAATAAAAAGTGTCCTCAAATAGATATTATTTTATAAAGGGAAGCACAGAAATTGGAATTTTTTTATTAATAGAAATTATAGAGATGTCTAAACCTGGGCTTAGACAATTGTGAATCGGTAGATTTTCAAAGACTTAATCCAAATTAAAGGGGGACATGCTTATATATTTTAAATGATTAAGAATGTAAAGTGGATATTCCTTCCCGGTTTTCAACCATATTTGTTGGTTGTCATGGATTCAAAAAAGGAACATTATTTAACATCATTTCAACAAGAGAAAAATAACGTACATAATAAAAAAAAAGGGGGATTTTGTTTCATATTACTTACAGGTAAACAAATTACAGTTATGTAATACACCGTGTTTATGGTTGTAGACAATAGTTTTTATCTTTCCCTGCTGTTAACAATATCTTATAAATAAAGCTTACCGCAGAGAGGGATTATTAAAATTTACTAAGATTCTAGAACGCATAAATAGTTAATATGTATTTCATAGCATGTGCAGCTGCATGTATACTTCTCAAATATATAATAAAAAAAAATTAATCTCGGATTTTTTATTTTTAATTATTAACCGGTGGTTTTCTCTGTGTACTCCGGTTTCCTCCACCAATGAAAACGGATCGCCACGATATAATTGAAATATTGTTGAAAGTGGCATAAAACACCACAACCATAACCTTAAATTATTAATACCGAATTTCAATATATAATGTATAATATATATGGCCAAAGCGCCAAATCTTATCTATTGTACAAGAAACCACTGTAAAACGGGAAACTGAAGAAGACATTGTACAGTCAAAATCAGTTAAATGGGACCAACAGACAAATACATGTCTAACGAGTTTTCGCACTCGAAACACATAATTTTTAGATGAGAAACTGGCGATAATTTTGCTAGTCTAAGTAGCCGTATGTATACAATTGAATTACCAAAATTTGTGCGATTCTCCGAGAAAATAATTTTTTTTTATAAAATTTTAAGTAGCAGAGATACAGTAAAATGCAATGTCCTTTTGCAAATTGTTCCACGATATTGTATGTTTTTTTTGCATGAAGATGAACGACAACTATTGATGTTAATTTAACCATACTGGTTATACATTCAGCTAAAATAGCAGATTTTTATGTATGAGTACATGTAGCCGATTATATACAGAAGTACACTAAATATAATTGTTTGTCGTAACTGACAAATTTAATTTGCATATCTGAGGGTTTTTTATGCGTATATATGTATTTATATTGCACTTTTTTATATTAATTATTTTTCCTCAAAAACTTCCATTCTTTTAAACTTTCCAGAGGGGTGTACATGTAGAAGGTATTGCATATTGTTTTGAAATGACACAATAATGATTTCAAGATTCCAGTGCCTTATTACATTATACAAATACGATGGTAAAATTGTACCACGGACTAAAATTGTTGGTGTAGGGTTACAAATAACAGGTTTTTTCTCAAAGACAATTTGATAGTAAATCTTTGCATGTATGTTTGTTCTGGATAAAACAAATATGAATTTGAAACATGCGAAAAATCTCTCAACTTAAAAACAATTTTAAACGTTTTTTTGTTCAGTTACTCTGTTATGTTTATTGTTTAAGTTTCATATGTCACATGCAAAGAAACGTGGAAATACTCCAGTGTACTTAAAAATCTAATTTCCAATTGAGCATTTTAATTGACCAAGTAAAACAACAAAATTCGTTTTGCCAGTGATTTTCATCAAGGAAGTATGTTTCGTCCATTTTGGCAGTTGTAACGAACGACACATTTTTCAATCTCCGAAACAGAGGCTATCTTACGTCTCCTAAAGTACACACGCAGGAATAATACAGCATCTGTTTCGTAGAGTGAATATTTTATGCATGTCGAAACAGGTGACGTAATATCATAAAAACAAATCCTAATATATTTTAGACAAGGGGAGGTAATTATGATATTGTTTATTTATTTATTAATTGCGTTTTAAGAAATAAAACCGTGATAGTCAAACAAGGGGAGGTAATGATGTTATTTATTATTCGCGTTTTAATAAATAAAACCGTGATACTGAAACGTTATATGTAAGAACTGTTATATGTATATCTTGTTGTTAATTTTATCTGGAAAAAATAAAAATAATTTGATTTTGAGAAAATCGAAATAAAACCAATATGATTGGATATTCTAACTTTTCTAATCTAACTGACTCTAAATTATCAAAGAAATCTGTCCATAATTGAAATAAGACACCATTAAAGAAAGCAAATAACTTGTAACTTCATCTAAATACAATGAAGAAATGATATACATAAGAGATAAGAGATTTGACTTAATATCATATGTTACTTATTCTGATTAATCTTATTCTCTAAGACAAGATTTTTATAAGATGGAAGATAGTAGACCAAGATGTTTATTCTGAAAATAAACTTGGATGTCGGTAATTGCTATTTCGCTTAGAGAGATAGTTAAAGGTTCACATAAAAATTTCCTTTGTTGTACCAGTTAACGCGGTGGACGACACATCATTCTCGTTAATGGATATCATTTGGATGTCCATTTTCCCCAGCAAATGAGTTTAACATAATGACTTTCGCACGAAACGTGAAAAGTTTTCAATTGTGTTCTTAAATATTTTACACAAAGTTTCTGTTTTTCACGATTTCCATTATTCAACGTCTTACCGAATCACTCCATTGCCTCGTCACTCGTGGATTATTCCAGTGGATTTCCTTGTTTTGAAATAACTATACTTGCATGACCTTTGATTGGCCTTTCTTTAACAAATGAATTAATCGATAACATAATTAACGTATTTACAATCTAATTAAAATTAGATGTTGTATCATTTTTGTCTTTTGTTGATACACTAACAGCATCATGTTTGGGGTCATGCCAGGTGACCTTTCATTTGTCTTAGACAATCCAATCATTTCCAAGACATTTAAATAACTTGACCAATCGGACAACAGCAATTGGGGTGGTGTACTCGGTTTTGATGCCTACAGATTTCGTAGGATCGTCACGGATTGGTTGTTTTTAAAAAAGTATCTAACACAAATTTAGAAAAGATATAATTTTAATTAAGATTGGGTTATATGGAGATATACGACATTCATATGTCCGACAACTTTTTGCACGGAATTGTAATGATTGGTCAATTGTGCTTAATATACATTATACATAGGAAACAGGAAAACCAAACCTCTACCAGCCCATGAATTAGAGGGTAGCGTCGAAGAATCACAACTGGCTATACTGATAATCTATTTCCGTGGCTTTTCAAAGATTGCAAACAATGTGTATCGGGGGAAATCTCAATGAGACACCACTTTGATCTGACTATTTTCGTGATTTTAACTGATTTTGTTTCGGTTCAAAGGTCTCTTGATTAACTAATTGTTTAAGTTACTTTAATTAGTGACTAATGGGGATTTTTGTTTTGCAGCACATTTCAGTGGAAAGCGAAATATATTCGTAAACCTATGCCTTCTCTCAAGGAAATACTATCACCTCAACCCTATTAGTATACATTTTTCAAAAATTTCGAGTTCGATTGTTTAACTCAGAAAACCATGGTATAACAGATTTGTAACATGAAGCCAGGCAATATCACATCTAGGTCGTTGACTATTGCGCAACTCTCTGAATGTAATGAAACGACAGCCCAGGTTTAAAGTGTGTTATATCCTGTATCTGTGTGTATTATTTCATAGTTCTTGGATGTTGCTTACATTCTGGTAAATAAACCATAAAAAGATCAAAGGAAAAAGAATGCATTCATGGTACAACCCCCTTTTATTTAACTGTAAAGCCAAAAGCACAAACCAGATACAGAAATATTTTAAATTCCATATTGTTGTTCTTTCCAAATATATCGACAAATAAAATCAAACTACGTATCAATGAAGGAACGTCTCATAAACAACAATGGCCATTAATACGTCAGTGTATTATTATTATTTTTTTTTTTAAATTTAGATAATATGACATCATTTTGGTAAAAATGCCTTCAGTGCACTTGGCACCGATATTGTTAATATAGTCAAAATTGTATTAAGATGTCACCTTTGGGACAAAGAAAAAGTGGTCTCATAATACAGGTGACCTCTTAAAAGAGGATCAATTCATATGAAATGTTCTATGACAGGAGAATAAAGACAGTAACCTTTTTCATACAGGTGGCTGCTTAATAGAGATGACCGCATGTATATAATAGATATAGATATACAATCGAAAAAAAGTAGGAGAAATTATAGTACAGAACGTTCACTTGTCTTCAGATAAAGTCGATGTCCAAGGAAAAAAGGGGAATTCCCTCTTGTTGCCCTCCATTAACATGCAGTGTTATCAGAGTAGATTGATACAAATATGACAGGGTTTAATTGACGTATCTTAAGATATTTTGATAGATATAAGAACATATTAATTGATGGTACATATTTAACCTCCTCCGGCAGTAGTGAGGTGTGCTCGATACAACATTATGTGATAAGAAAAGTTTGAAGATACAAAAGGTGGTAATCAGAAGCCGTAAATTGAAGGGAGACAACACAATCATTGTGTTGTCTTTCCTTTGTCCTTTGTGTTTTTTTCGTTTGACAATTATTGTTATTATACCTCACTAACTTCTCATTGGCTTAAATTAAATCACATGACCTGAAACAATTTTAATGTTTTGTGAAAATTAACCCAAACGGGAAACAACTGGTTGTTTACCGGGTAACAACCCTATTGTTTCCCGGTAAACAACCCATTGCGTGTCTCAAAAGGGAAACAACTCTTTCCGGAAGTGACATTGTCGTCTGTTTGTTTACAATTGGGTCGGATCAGCAGGATGGCAGCCGCTAATTCTTGTACTTCTAGATTCGGAAAGGCTAACGAAAATTACATTAATGACATTTTGCAAGGTACATCTTACAAACTTTTTGCACTTAAAAATATTCGTTTTGAGCTATTTAGACATTTCTCTCGTGAACTGGAAATTGACATTATACACGACCCGCTTTTCAAAAGGGCCAATGAAGTATTCCATGCAGTGACCGTGGATATGAAAAGGACGACACTGGCTAAATATTACTGATGTGCCCTATATCACTGGTTGTGTTGTGAACTTTAATATAAACATGAAATAGTTTAACATTTGTTAAAAATTTGTCAAAAGTTATTAAACACACATTTTGTTTAAATACATGTATTTATTTAAATGCCTAATCCTTAGTCTGGTGTTCGGTATAATAAAACAGTTATTGCCTTCAATGGATTGTAAACATCAGAATTGTTAACCCTCAAGTGGTTGCTTCCCTCGGGAAAACAACCCCCTTCAGGTTAACAATTCTGGATGTTTACATCCATTGAAGGCAATAATTGTGTATTGTCAAACGAAATAAAAAAACACGAAAGGACAAACAACGATCTGTAAAAAATTACACAGAAAACTCAAGATCGAGATACACAAACCCCAGTAAAACCGGGGATGAAATCATGTGCTCCGGAAGGGTTAGCAGTTCCTGTTTCACTTGTGATACCCGTCTAGTTGATACGACATAAGCTTACAAGTGACTTCTAGCAGGTTAGTTGTTTACTCTGATGATTCTCCTCTACTCCACCAATAAAACCAGCCGCCATGATATAACTGAAATATTTTTTGAAGTGGGGTTAATAATAGAAAAACTAAATTATACATTGTCTTCATTATATCGTTTGTAATACAACATGAAGCAGCTCCTAATGAGTGGACGTCGGGCGCTCGTTGTAAACCAAACAAAACTTATATTAATCCGTTGTCTTTCTAATGGTTCTATCTAGTCAAATATACCCGGATAACTCGATCACTCGACTAAAAAGAAATTACAATCAAATCTACCTTAAAGGGCAGTGTCATGTTCCCAGTTTTCCGGTTGTTGACTGATTTTGTCTGTTTGTTGACTTATGAGTTTTTCCTTTCCATTTGGAAGATTGCTCGATGTTCAGTAATTCTGTTATTACCCTTATTTCCCCCATTAATGAATAGTGCATATAATTTTAACCTGCATGCAAAGGGCAACTGAGTGGCATTTATATACAGGTTTGACGTTAAATTGTTGTCCAATCATACTTGAACCAAATAGCATCGACTGTTCAGACGGAAACTATTTATTACTTCGATCTAAATTGCAATATGTTTGAATGGTGTAATAAAAACTCCACTCTTATTTAATATATTTATATATTATCTGAAATAACAAGTCTACAAAAAGGTTTTACGACAACCATTAGACACGTAATATATAAAATATATAGCTTGATATCACCAATTCTTATTAGAAACATTTCATCATAAACATTGGTTAATTGAAATTGTACATTACATTACCAGGACATCCTAGTACAATGAGAATATTGTGAGGTTGACACCCTCTAAAAATGACTACAGTTGTAATATTGAATTATTAATATAACAACATATTTCTGATTGATTACTGATCAATGTCATTAATGACGGACAATTTCTCAATCTATTTGATAATGTACATGTCGTTATTTCAAACAAAAGACTATGAAAAAAAATAGAAGCTTATATCGTGGTGGCCAATAGCAGGCATATCGTCGTGTCAATCTTATAATGATACATGTCCATTTTTGTAGAAATGGAGATATCAGAGGTCAAAGTTTGGGCAGTTGAATAAAAACACTGGAGATATAACATTATAACACTTCTAAAATTGTCTTAAACCATTATATTTCGTTATATGGCTTATATAGTGAGATACACCATTGACAATTGAAGTCACTGATACCCATAAGTCATATTGTCCAAAAAATGGACATGTATCATTATAAGATTGACACTAGGATATGTGACCGTAGCCAAGTGTAGGATATCCTGCTTAGGTACTTTGGTTTTTCTGCTCCCTACTCCCAAAAACTTTTAAATTATTTGGTTTACCAATATTTTGCGCTTACTTTGAGCGATTATGTGAAGGTTATTCCATAGGCATATGTAGCCTTAGCCAACTGTAGCTATTCTATTTTTGTCATTTGGTTTTCCTGCTCCCTACTCCAGAAGATTATTAAATTATTGTGGCTTTTCAATATTGTTTTTACTTTGAGCCTACATGAAAGTTATTCTGTAGTCATATGTAACATTAACCATTTTTGGATGTCCTGGTGAGGCCCTTTGGTTTTCTTGTTTCCAAAGACATTAAAATTATTTGTCTTTTCAATCATGTGAGCTTACATGATGCAGTCTATCCACAAAGTCAAACGCGTTGTACGGACTAAATTAGAAATCTACATATTTATTTCACTAATATTTCTAGTTTTGTACAGTTTTAGCTAGAATAAACATTGTGTATATTTGTACTTGAAATAAACATAGTATATTTCTATTTGAAATAACCACTGCATAGTTTTAGCTAGAATAAACATTGTGTATATTTGTACTTGAGAAATAAACATAGTATATTTCTATTTGAAATAAACATTGCATAGTTTTAGCTAGAATAAACATTGTGTATATTTGTACTTGAAATAAACATAGTATATTTCTATTTGAAATAACCACTGCATAGTTTTAGCTAGAATAAACATTGTGTATATTTGTACTTAAGAAATAAACATAGTATATTTCTATTTGAAATAAACATTGCATAGTTTTAGCTAGAATAAACATTGTGTATATTTGTACTTGAAATAAAAATAGTATATTTCTAGTTGAAATAAACACTGCATAGTTTTAGCTAGAATAAACATTGTGTATTTCTACTTAAAATAAACACGGTATAGATTTAGCTAAAATAAACATTGTGTATATTTGTATTAGATATGAACATTATATATTTCTGACAGAAATGAACATGTTATAAACCTCGTTAGATGTTATATTTTTCTTTTTCATCGGGTATTGTCGATTTGTTCATTATTGATAGTAAATGGACTGCAGATAAACGGGAAGTGGTCATAATTGTACAATAATATGAAATGATTATTCTTCATAACTGAATTTTCTTTCCGTCTGATGAATACGGTTGTATCTTGAAACAGTTACCAATGTCTGTCTTATTCTTGTATTTTCCCAACAATATCATGTACTGTTATTGAATGAATATAGAGCTCTTTCTATAGGAAGATACATAACCCGGAATTGGGATGTTATATTTAGAGTAAGTACTACCAGGTGGGAAAAGACCAAAACAAAGTTAAGTCTTATCCCTTATTTTAATATACATGTAGCATTATTGGAATTAAGAGTAACAAATTCCATCTTCCAAAAACCGCATCGGTGGTGTAATGGTTAGCGTGTTCGCCTCGAATGTGGTATATCGTGGGTTCGAGCTAATATAACAATCAAACCAAAAGTTAATCAAACATCACACACTTATTTTCACATTGATACTACAAATTCATGTTTAGCGGAGAAACAGCAAATACCAACTTCATAGTCTTTTGTTGAGCACAATCTGTGTTCGAACCCATGATCTTCACACACTCCCTATTACACTATCGAGACGGCTTGATTTGCTTTAACTACAGTATAATGCGAAAGAGGAACCAGGATCTTCACACACTCGAAGCGAGCATGCAATCTATTACACTATCGAGAAGGCTTGATTTGCTTTGTAAAAACGTATCATTTTATTTAACTACAGTATAATGCGAACCAGGAACCAAGATCTTCACACACTCCATGCGAGCATGTAATCTATTACACTATCGAGACGGCTTGATTTGCTTTGTAAAAACTTATCATTTTATTTAACTACAGTGTAATGGGAAAGAGGAAAAACAGTAATTATTTACAGTTAATTACAATTTCAATTACCTAAAAGAAATGTAAAGATCCTTGAAAGCATTGATTTGTATCGATATACGTCGAATCTCCGTTTGTGGTCTTCGTAATTGGTTGTAGACATTGATTTTATCCGGTATTCGGCTTGATTTTGTGTAGATTTCTTTAGTAAACTTATATCGTTGTTTAAGTGAATCAATTTCACATAATCTATAATACATTCTAAATAGAAAATAAGTTTTATTTATCTTTTTTCGTTTTAGCACGTTTTTGCGTTTATTATGTTGTTTGAATATACATATACCGAGTCACGTTGAAACGAGATTTAGTCCGTTTTTATCGTAACCGTCAGTGTATGTTGTAAGTTTCGAGTTATTTTATGGCAACTTACGCGTCAGTCGTTCAAGCTCACGTGTGAATTATCATAAATTCGTTTAATTTACACCTATATTTAGTAAAATCCTAAGTATCTAATTTAGTACACACAACCCATTTCTGGAATAGCCTTCATCACGTGCGCACATAGTCAAAATATTCGAAAACCAAAAAAAAAATCTGAAAGTTTTTGGGAGAACATAAACCGAATTGCCTATACAGATAGTCAAACTGATTAAGGTAATCTATGCCTCAGATAGATTGGTAGTTATTTAAACAAATTGCCGTGATTGGGAACTTAAATTTGAAACATAAATATATCTAATAAACAATGTCAATGGCACATTACGGGGAAAAGTATGCAATTCTCCCGTTAAACTTAATAATTCACTGGTGAACTTGAACAATTCAAGCTACGTTGTCACAATTCACGACTGATTATCATCAAATCACGCTTATATTTCAATTCAGCCATAAATATTGCGTCATTGACATAAATAGTCATTCGTGTTTACCATCGTTTCATTACATTTTCTGTGCATAACAAGTCTGAATATCTGTCCATGGACATTTTGAAATATGATAACATTAAACTTAAAAGAGTCAAACAGACGTAAAATATACATAATATTCACGAATTCTTGTGTAACCATATATGCAGTTTTGTTGTTTATGTTAAATGAACGGAATATGTGGTTGCGATCCAAATGAGTTCGGAAATGATGGATTTTGCATATCGGTTTTCAAGCTAATGTAATTAATGAAATATAATAACAATTTTTTTTTTAAATACAAAAAGTTTCAAAATATACCAAAGCGGTAATCAGAAGCCGTAATTCGAAGAAGGACAGGAAATGCAATGGCCAAATGAAAAAGGACAAAAAGACATACAAATGTTTGAAAATACAAAAAGAGTAATCAGAAGATCTAAATTGAAGAAGGACAGACAATACATTGGCCAAAAGAAAATCTAACAAGCCTGACTATGGACCCTAGTGGGTACCCTAGTTGGAGTGGTCCATGCTAATTGCTAGCTCAAAAACCCATATTTCTGTTTCAAAAATGAGTAGGAGCGCATGTCAATCGTTATTAAAGGTAAAACATGTTTCTACCTAGCATCCAACCCTTTTCCAGTGTCAGGCAAAAACCTTTCCTAACTAGCACTCTGTCCTTTTCCAGTGTCAGTCAAAACTCGTTTCTATCTAGCACCTCATCATTTCCGAATGTCAGTCTGATTGCCCCTTCTTGTATCTTCAAACACTGTATAAAACATTCTCCCATTATTACGGCGTTTTATCCCCGCTGAACCAGTGGTGGAAAAATCTGTAATCCTCTAGAGGATTAAAATGTCTCGTGCCTTTCCCCGAATTTGACTCGTTTGACTGGTTTGACGGCTTTTGCAATAAAGTATGTGTTAAATAATGGGAGAAACAAATTCTCATTCAGTTGCCGTGGGTTACGATATTTCTCCACTCTCGACAGTTAAATTAAAACTTTTAAACGCTCGCCTGACGGCTTGTGGTTAAAATTTTTAATTTAACTCTCTTGAGTGGAGAAATATCGTAACCTACGGGCAACTGAAGGAGAATCTATATATATATTTTACAGAGATATTTTCCGTCCTTTACTCACGTTCCCCTGTATCTACTCTAAAATGACATTGATAACAAACATTTATTTGACGTGTGCATATTAAATATTCCACCTGAATACAATTTGCGTTTTCTTCAAAGAAAATTCAAATTCGATCTTCAGCACTCACGTCAAGTTAGGATTTACAAATAGTTAAAGAGATATATTGGCACATCTACCGATAAATACCATAGCCATTATTATAGAAAATGCAAATTATGAAAATTACACCACCGAATATACGTAAAAATAGTTCTGAAGTTGTTATCTACAAAATAATCAGTGTTGAAATGTATGTGAAATTATTCTAAATATTAAGCCAAGAATTATTAATTGGTGTTTACGCGTTTCATAGATTCCTGGTTATAGTTCTCGGCGGATGGAAATGCATAATTAATGTGTTAATCGGTTGAAGTAATTAGGAGGTTACTTTTCATTGGTCCAAATGAATAATAGGTGTACGCCCACTATCATACTTATGTTATGTGGCGACAGCGGCTGCAGATCTTATCATGATTTGTCTCTACATCGATTAAATAATTGATGATTTTCTCAAAATGGATTCTGAAAAAAAATAAAAAAATAACACTGAAAAATCTATTTATCCATTTTCATGTCGTTAAAAATTCATTTAAAAATATTAGTTGAACATGAGATAAATCTTAAATGACTTGGTTAAAAAATCCCCACTGTCTCATTTTTTTAAAATTTGAATAACATGGATTTATTACTCACACATTACACAATCTTAAGAAAAGTCACAATAGAAATGGGTTAAACTCGAAAATGCTTATATATATATAAAAGTAGTGTCTGCATATATTTCTTAAGAGGACCTTCGTCGTCGTTATCGTATGGTAGTTGGATTTACAAATAGTTGTGCAATCAGTGTCTATCACCATTAACGTTGTGAGTTCAAACCCGGTTCATGGCGAGGTGTACTTGATGTTAATGATTTACGACAGGTCAGTGGTTTTCTCCGGGTACTTTGGTTTTCTCCACAAATAAAACTGATCACCACAATCAAACTGAAAATGTTTTGAAAGTGGCGCTAAACACCATAAACCAAATCAAACCTATATTTCTTTTGCTTAAATTGATTTTAATGCTGATGTTATTGAGACACTCATTCTCATTGGACGAGGTGACATATTTGCTGACAGGAATTGCAAGATTGTTGCTGTAAAACAATTTGCGCATGCGGAAATTATATATATCTTCTTTGCTTTTTTATCAGAAATTTCCTTAAAATGGAAATACCTGTAAAGTGCGTAATGTGTTTGAAGATTTTTTCAACATCCATTGAGCCTATGAATACTCACAAATACCCACTTTCTGCCTCCCTATCGCGTCACTAGTATAGTCGTTCAACATACCCACTTTCTGCCCCCCTATCGCGTCGCTAGTATAGTCGTTCAACATACCCACTTTCTGCCTCCCTATCGCGTCGCTAGTATAGTCGTTCAACATCTCATTGCCTGTTGTACCTTATAATTTACTTTCTGAGTTATAGATTGAAAGATAACAATTATATAATATTATATAATATTTAATGTTCACAATTTAAAATTAAATGGAATATCAATATCAATAATTCAATAAATAATAACATTGTACAACATTGTAATTCAAACAGTAAAGTAAAAAAAAAGAATGTGATGTTATTCACTACGTAATTTATTTGCACTATGATTCATAATTTGTTTGCACTATGCTTCATAATTTGTTTGCACTATGCTTCAAAAGTTGCTTGCACTATGATTCATAATTTGTTTGCACTATGCTTCAAAAGTTGTTTGCACTATGATTCGTAATTTGTTTGCACTATGTTTCATAATTTGTTTGCACTATGATTCGTAATTTGTTTGCACTGTGATTCGTAATTTGTTTGCACTATGCTTCGTAATTTGTTTGCACTGTGATTCGTAATTTGTTTGCACTATGCTTCGTAATTTGTTTGCACTATGATTCGTAATTTGTTTGCACTATGCTTCATAATTTGTTTGCACTATGCTTCAAAAGTTGTTAGCACTATGATTCGTAATTTGTTTGCACTGTGATTCGTAATTTGTTTGCACTATGCTTCATAATTTGTTTGCACTATGATTCGTAATTTGTTTGCACTATGATTCGTAATTTGTTTGCACTATGCTTCGTAATTTGTTTGCACTATGCTTCGTAATTTGTTTGCACTATGCTTCATAATTTGTTTGCACTATGATTCATAATTTGTTTGCACTATGCTTCAAAGATTGTTTGGACTATGATTCGTAATTTATTTGCACTGTGATTCGTAATTTGTTTGCACTATGCTTCGTAATTTGTTTGCACTATGCTTCGTAATTTGTTTGCACTATGCTTCGTAATTTGTTTGCACTATGCCTCGTAATTTGTTTGCACTATGATTCGTAATTTGTTTGCACTATGATTCGTAATTTGTTTCCACTATAAAAAGTAATTTGTTTGCACAATACTTCATAATTTGTTTGCACTATTCTTCGTAAATTGTTTACACTATGCTAAGCAATAAGTAGAAATTTAATCCAGCGCGAACGACGAGTCGCCGTCACCATATCCACCAGGAAAAAGCGATAGCAAAATGTTGAAGAAAAAAGTTAAATTTATATTTTGAGTAATGTGTTAACGACGAATTATGTTTTTTTTATAAATATGCTGGTAATTATATTGCATTCCACAAACTCAAGAAAGTATGAAAATACCCAAAAAGGTAATCAGAAGACGTAAATTGAAGGATGGACAATGCAATGGTTAAAAGAACAAAAGACATACAATGGTCCACAACAAGTACAAAGAAGGCAAGGGTCATGAATTTCTGGAAAAAAGTTGATACAGTTCTACCTGTCTAAATCGAACCTCCTAGAAATCAACTTTTGTGTTCAGAATAGACAGGTGTTCGGTTTATACAGGTCATATTGACAAAAATTCCATTGTCATTAGGACTTTATTGTAAGTTTGGTTTATACAAGATTCTGGTTTACTTGGGGTTCGGTTTATACAGGTTTCACTGTAATGACATACTTTTCTTTTTTCAAAGCGAGAACTGGTATATTATGTCATTCATATTTTAAAACAAGATTATCGTGATTTTTTTCTGCTTCACCAAAACTGTATAAAGAACGCGACAAAATGTGTTCAGGGAAATATAGAACATGTTGATGGTTAGGTTTAGGCTTATAGTGTTTAACGCCACTTTCAACAATATTTCAGATATATCGTGACGGTCAGTTTTATTGATGGGGGAAACCAGAGTACCCAGAGAAAACCACCGACATGTCGCAAGTCACTGACAAATTTGATCGCATAATGTTGTATCAAATACATATCGCCTGAACGGGATTCACTCAAAACTTTAGTGGTGATAGGCACTGATTGCAAAGATAGTCATAAATCCAACTACCATATGATCACGACCATATATATATATATGATATGATGTGTTGAAATCCCTTTGAAATCAAATTTGGAATTTATTGCATGCCATATTCTTTTCTCTTTGGCAGTAATTCACAGATGCCACATGTGCAATGGCTGCAGGATAAATGTCTTTAAAATAAAAGAATACTCAAGACAATAACATATACATGAATCAGTGATTAATCTTTTTCCAACTGAATTCTTGTTTGTTTGTTCTTTTTATACAGCTGGAGCTAAAAGTAGAAATCAAATGTGTATGCTTTGTAGATCGTTGTATATCCTTTTGTACTTTTTCTTTAAGCCACTGTGTTGTCTGTCCTGCGATTTACGGATTTTGATTACCCCTTTGGAATCTTCAAACTCTTCTTATTGTAATTCACAACAGCCCCTATGTTACCAGTTTCATTTTTTTTAATGAAATGAAAAACAAACCCTTAGGCAACTGATGTGAATTCGCGTACCGATATTGGCCTCAAGTGTTAAGGTTCCAAGATACCCCATAAATTTTATTGGTCATTTCGTTATATTTGCACCTCCCCCCACACACACTTTTCTGAAAGTGTTGCTAAACACCAATAAATCAAATCTATAACCAAAAACTTACTTAAATTGCCTGCCACGATATAGCTGAAATATTTCTAAAGTTGGCGTTAAACACCAATCAATCAATCAACTTAAATTCCCCATTGCCAGATTATTATCTTCATCTCTCATCTAGATCTTGATTCTTGTACATCAGTACTGTTAATGTCAATGGTACTTGAAAAGAAATCTTCCATAACAGACACATTCCTGCCTTGATAATAACATAATAATTGTCTATTGAATTGCTGACAATAGGAAACAAGTTACTTGACATCTGTAATAACAGCAACACAATTCATGATACGTAGTAAACCGGTACATATAAATGTACTTAGGGATGACCATTTAGTTATTTTGAAAAGAAGGGGGTAATGTGTGGTATTATTTTGTTCTGTCGCCAAATCTTATAGAATTACACATTGGTAAACATTTCTGTAAAATCATGTCAAGACAATCTGATTTCGTTTTGTGTGGAAACAATTTTCTGGTAGTGAGAAAAATCAAAGCCCTCACTCTCTGCACCACCCCTCCCAACCCCCAAAAAACTTAAATGGTCACCATTTTGTTTCCACTTCGTAATTGGAATTTTTATATTTTCAAGATATTGGATTATAAAGCCGTCTTTAATAATTCGAAATGATGTAATGTTTTATTAAATTTCCTTGATAACTAGAAAACTCGGCAAATTTTAACTAATATATTAAGATCCCTTGGACCCCAACACAATATTTTAGAATATATAGGAATTTCGCATGATAAAATCAAAAATACCATTATTTCACTGAACATTTCTACTTCTGCTAAATTATAATGGTTCTCGGTTTAAAGATTTTATCAGAATCAGTGGGAAAAAAGAAATTCATTTCCTAAAAAAGATGTATTTTCAATTTAAAGTTCAGAACATACCTTCGGCTCAATAACCATTTTGAAAGAACCTTAAGCAACTTGGTTTTCATTCAATTATGGAAACAGAATTACACGACATCTTATGATTACTTATATGGGTGCAGTTTTAATTAAACACGCATAAATCTAGACTGTTAGAAACGTGCTGAAGCTAAAGACAAAATCTAGTAATTACGACACTTTTAGCCGCATTTATCGAATAATAATATGTCGAAGAAATGGCATTCAAAAACCATTCTATAAAATGCCGACGGGTGTTTTTTTTGCAAGTTCTAAGAAGTCGCTTTTTACAGGATTTTCGCTTTAGTTATGCCACCATCAGTGTATACAATTAAGGCTAAGGCATATTTGAAACATTTTCACCAGCGTTATGTATTAAAAGTAATTTCCTTACGGCCAAAATCGAAATACCAGTGAAGTTCATCATTAAACGTGAAATAACACCTGATATCAACTATCTTGTTTGGCAGCCATCTTAATTGAAGTAGATGGAGAAAAAAAAACAAACAAAAAACAGCAATGGTGAAAGTGCATATTCATCAATGTCAAACTGGATCATTTGGGAACTGCAGTTAAATAGAATAAATGGATGTTTTCACAATGACATGGAATAAAAAAAAACCAAACAATTCAATGACATAAGGGGCCACTGATCTTTAAAGTCGCCATTTTTCTTTTTTCATGTCGTAATGGTAATTGCGTAATAATTGTTTGTTATTTGCATTCTCTTACGATTGAATGACAGATAACTGTATTATGTCAAAGAGACGATATTCTACTATAGATATATGTATATGAACATTAATTTCAAATTTAATTGTTGTATGTACGTGCAGTTCACATGGTACAATTCCTATTTCATCTTTAACTCTCTTTTTTTTCTTCTTCAAATTATTGAATCCAGTGTTCTTAATAATAAAACGTCACAATGCGTTGGTTTTGATGTTTGGGGGGAGGGGGTGGTAGATTACAGCTTGTTCTTTGATACCCAGACGAATGAGACTTGTTACAGTTATTGTTGGAGTTTTTTGGGTTTGATGGTAATATAATACTTAATATAGCCGCTTCATTGTCATATACCGGTGATTATATTGTAAATGCGACTATCTGGTTTGAGATTTTTCAAAACAAGCCTGCATGTTGTTCATTTAAAGGAAATCAGCCTCAAATAAAAGTACGGGAGAATAGAAGCAGTAATCAATTACTAAAACATATATGGATGTAAATGGACATGATATACTGTTCAACATTACACTTAGACATACATTCAAGTAAAGGCACAACACTTTTATTGATGTTCTGTATTTCTCAATCAAAGTAAGGAAAAATCCAGAGACACTTAGCAATACTGAACACAAGACACAGAACGAAAAGAAACAAAAACAGAACACAATACTGAAAACAGAGTGAGCGATCATGTATATGTGTGTTTCTATTTTAAGAAAAGAAAGTTTAAACAGTGACGATCATCAATTTCACCAATATCAACAAACAAGATTTTGCCACTGTTTCAGACGATTTTCATATATGATTTTTGAAGTGTTCTGACTGTATGGTATTTTTTGTTTTGTTTTTTTAATTCTATTTCTGTATATCTTTTAATATAACTATGTATCTAACAACCAATAGAGATCAAACACACTCATTAGACAGGCATCAGGTGTCGCTGTTATTTTTTTACAGCATATCTTCGATTTTATTGCCATCCATTTAAAAAAAACTAATTTCCATCATTTAATCCCGCAAATCGAATTCTGTGCAAGATTTCCCAACATGATTTTGCCAGATACTTTCTTTTACCATATAAGTGCAGTGTAATGGCGGATTAACCCTCAACAAAAAACCTCAAATTGTCACGTTTTCGATAACAAATATCAAAATCCTTTTCAATAAATTGACTTGTTTAGATCTTAACCTGTCTGGAAATAAAAGCGGCTTTATTTTGTATAGATCACTTTCTCTTTCATGACGTTTTAATATCTGAATACATGAACAAAACCGTTGAAAAGATACCACAATTAATTGCATTTCACGCTTATGTGTTGTTGCTTCATTGAAAGATCATTCGGAACGCCCTTTTGATGTTATAATTTTATTTTGATCGTTATTTCTAATGTAAATTGGACATTACTGAATTATGCAATATCATTATCGATGTTGCAAACTGAGAACAATAAAGGAACAGTAATAGTGTACCCATAGTGGTAAAGACATTCATATCCGGTTCCGGTCTTTTTAAAGAGAGGCTATTATTTTTTTGCATGGATCATTTAGCTTGACACTATCTGGTAAACTGAATATTATTCGGATCAGACATCATTGTTCATATGAAATTAATGTTTTACTATTTAACATAAACAAAGCCTTGATAATATTTGATGTAATATTATTGCAAATGGCGTGAAAAACCCATAATATCAAATACCATATATGTTGGCGGGTGTGATTTGAAGCAAGCGACTGAGAGGGCGTCGTGGTCTTGATCATATAGTAGTTGGATTAACAACTACCTATGTAGTCAGTGACTATCACCACTAATCTTGTGAGTTCGAATCCCGCCCATGGCGAGGTGCATTCGGTACAAAATTATGTGATAAAGTTTGACAGTAACTTGCGGCAGGTCGGTGGTTTTCTTCGGTTTCATCCACCAAAAAAAAACTTGCCGCCACAATATGACTGAAATATTGTTAAAAGTGGCGTTAAACACCATAAATCCGAACCCCATAATCCTAGAAATGTACCTAGTTGCTATCGGTATTGGTTTTTGAAAGAGTATGCTGTCAACCGAAGTCTTTATTTGTTCTATTTTTCTGGTCGTTTGCCATAAAGATAAACAAATTATTGTTTGTGTGTTTCAATAAACGTTAGAGAAACCGAAGTCAAGAATGGGTAATCCAGGGAACCTGGCTATACGGGGCACACAAGACGAAGACAAACAAAACAAAAACACAACACAATATGTGTTGGACACCACTATACGTAAACAAACACAAATAACGTATTTTATAAGACACTGATCCCTCCTACAAAACAATCCTTCACATTTATATATTATATATGACAATATTATCATGTGAGTAAAATTCCAACACTCACAGATAACTGGGTGGGCAGTGGTGTTGTTAAAAATCATTGATTCTTAATCTTGAACTTTATACATAACATATTTATACCTCTTGACACCTTGCCACGTGCTTAATAAAATATGTAGTCTGCTCAGTCTTTGTTTTTATTTCAATGAAGCTTAGAATGAACTGAACATTTCAAATAACCCTTTCTTTGTATGTTATCTGGAATTTTCAAGTTTGATATTATTTATTGGATAAAAGAATGAATTTCTAAAAGTGGGGGCGTTTTGGTATGGGGTGTTTCGGTATTGGGGGCGTTTTGACATGTTACCCTTAATAGAGAATCGATGGTCCGAAGTTCGAAAATACAGAAAAAGTCCATTGTTGAAGGTGGTAAATGACAATGTATTGATTTTAATACGCGCGTGACTGAAATTGAAATTCATTACAAAGACACAGCAGTTAACGAGAAGTGCTTTTATCAAAGTTAATATTCATCTCGGAACTGCTGAGAGGTTTTTTAAGATTTACTGATTCCTTACGTTACAAATAACACAAGTAAAAGGCTGGTCTCTTAAGTTTTCGTTTTGAATGCATAATTGCATTGCTACAAATTGCATCACATAATACACTACTAAATATGCATCTAGCAGTTAGTTCTCACTAAGTCGGAAACGGAGCCGTCGTGGTCGTGATCGCATGGTAGTTGGATTTACAACTACCAATGCAATCGGTGCCTATCACCACTAAAGTTGTGTGTTCGAATCTTGCTCATGGCGAGGTGTACTCGATACAATATATAAGTTTGTCAGTGATTTGGTTGGTGGTTTCCTCTGATACTCCGGTTTCCTCCACCAATAAAACGGACCGCCACGATATAGCTGGAATATTGTTGAACGTGCCATTAAACACCAGCAACCTTAACCCTAACCCTATTAAATAAAGTCAAATACATACCTAGTGATAAAAGAGTTTCTACTGCAATATAAAACTAAAATAATACAACTTATGAAAAATGTATAGATTTTCTTTATTGACTAGAGGTCAAATCTGTGATATACTCATAAACGACAGGAATACTACAGTAATGTCTATAGAACAATCTTTTGTCTGGACATTTTTGTCCATTATAGTGGATCGTATGGTCGAATGCAATCAACAATGAAACTCAAGAATGGCAATTCGATTGACGAATTATATATTATACAAAGATTTATTTTATTTTGTGACGTAGTAATTGCGGTCCATATTGGGTTTCATTTCTACGAGATTTTTAGTATTATTGTATGTCTATGTCTAAATATAGTACAAGAAATAACTGTCTAATATACTCTATTATATACAATACATAGGATATTGAAGACTGCAATTGTTATATTTAGTACACGAAATAGGTGTAGAAAGTTAACGACTGTAGTTTGTTATATAAACGTTAGAGAATACCGAAGGGGCAATCAAAAATGAACAATCCAGAGAAACTGGCAACATAGGTTACACAAGACACCAGACAAACAAAGCAAAAACACAACACAAGACGTGTTGGATTCCACTATACGTAAGCAAACACACATAACGTAAATAAGACATGAGTCCTCCTACAAACAACTGGAGGTTACATTATGGATAGGATATTGAATCTATATGAATATTTTTTTTAAAGATTACAAATGTTTCAGCAGGACCGGCGTATGGAGTTTACATTTCAAAACTCATACGTTATTCTATGTTTTTTTCCCCATTACAGTGATGTTCTGGACAGAGTCCATCTGGTGACTCAATCGCTACTCAAACAAGGCTATGTTACTGGAATTGACAATATAAGAAACACAGCTGGTGTCTTACAGGAATATGGAACTGCTTACTATTCGCTCGCGAGCACCTAGTCCCCCCGGGGTTTTTGGTGGGGTCCGTGTTGCTGATAATTTTAGGTTTCTGTGTTGTGTATTTTGCTTTGTTTATTTGTTTTTCTTGTCTTTTACCCAATATTGCTTGTGTCCCTGGGGTGGTAATTTTTTATTGTTCCTTCGGTTTTATGTTGCGTTTGTTTAACTTTAGTTCAACGACTTACTGTCAACGGTTAACGACTGCATACTTTGTTGTGTTATGAATATTAGATTGAATCGGGTTAGGTTTATGGTGTTTAACGCCACTTTCAACAATATTTCAGGTATCAGTTTTATTGGGGAAGGAAACCGGAGAAAACCACCGACCTGCCGAAAGTCAATGACAAACTTTATCTGATAGCGTTGTATCGAGTGCACCTCACCTGAACGTGTTTAGAACTCACAACGTTAGTGGTGATAGGCATTGATTGCACAGGTACATATAGTTGTAAATCCACCTACCAAACGATCACGACAACAACGGTCCCTACAGATTACAATTACGTCGACTAACAGACTCAATAACTTATGTTTTAACGTATGAATTATAAGTTATTGTTGGTTATTTGGAAAAGTAGTAATTCCAATAAATAATAGATAATGTATTAAATAAAATACATGGAAGGCCATGACGCATTGCAAAAATCATCTTTCTTTTTATTATAGTTTACATTATTCTGAAATTAGAGATTCATAACTATTATTTTTTATGAAATTGAGAAGAAGATAAACGACTTAACAGGTCCATTATTTTTATGGTTTTCTTGTAATAAGGAAGAAAATGTACAAGCTCTACATGATAAATTGGACGATGTTGTATATTGGTTACAGTAATGATCTGTGGTTGGCATGGTATATCATAAATCAACGTGAAAATACAGTCAAACCTGCTTTAGTGACCACCTCTATTAAGCAATTACTTGTATTATGTGACCTTAATTTTTATTTCCCTTCACAGTGCATTTCATTTCAATTAAACCTCTTTTAATAGACCGACTGTTTTATGTGAGCGTAAGTCAATGTTCCTTTGGAAGGTCAGATAAGACAGATTTGACTCTTAATCAATTTCAAAAAGGTAAAAGACACTTCCAGTCATAAGGATTCATTAGCAGTTCCAACGGGTGCCACTAGTGGAGCGGGAACTGCATAACTTGTAGGAGCAATCGAGTTCACCCCCGCTTTTAGTGGGGTTCATGTTACTCTATCTTTAGTTTTATGTGTATGTTTTGTAGACCGTAACTACACATATATAATGTATATAACATTTCATGAAAGCCACCATCACGGTAGTTATCGTAGGGTGAGTTGGATTTACAAATGCACGTGTAATCGGTACCTATCACCACCTTGCACGTACATTTGTATTACTTCGGCTGTTTCTGTTTCTCATCTAGTAAATTTAGTTTTGGTACTCTGTTTACTTTTCTTGTTGTGTCCATCTTGATTAAGTCATTAATAGTACCGGCATTCCTCAATCATTCTGAACATTGTTAGATCATTCCAACTACACATATTTCTGGAAATATGATATATAATATTATGGAGGAACACCATAATATCATATATCATATTTCTGGATAATGAAATTATTAATACAACTAAGGTTCTTCTCCCTCATGTATAGGCGACCTCAGGTTTCGGTTCTTTGCTCCCAAAATCTTTACTTATTTGGCTTTTAATCTTTCGATTTTAAGCGTACCTGATGAAGGTTATTCCAGAAACACGACGTGCGCACTAAATATGATGTCTACGTGTTTGTTTTATTAATTGTTTTTTTAAATGATAAAACAAGGCTTTATCTATCAGCAATATCTATTGAATTATTTTTTTTTCTAACTATATTCCTTACAAACAAACAGACACATGCTACTATGTCAGAAATGGACATATATAGCTAAATGGCCACTGAAACCCATAGCCTCGAATTGGAAACATTATCACTTGAGGTGGACATCAAGGGCGATAACCCACATTAGTTTTGTTAGGAATGTGGTAAGACGCCAACGACCTTTACCACATGGCTGGCCCCCTAGGAATACGGTGAAATAAACAATAGCTAAGTTTGATACCTACGTTTCTATTCCAGATGTTCTATCTGATTGTGCCGTTTATATAGCGTTTCTTTTCCCCCTCCCAGAATCACCCTTTGTTTCTATCAAATCGTCACATAATAGTTCTATATCTCCGGAGTAGGTGGTAAGAGATTGATTCTAGTATCATCTTGTTTCATACAACATAATTCGGATGTAATTATTATTTATATAGCGTTATTAGGAAGTATTGCGGTTGCTAGACAGGAATTTACCAATTTTATGATAATTCTTATTGTGCCATAAATGTCATTCGGCATTTACAAGAACACAATTTTATTGATAATAAAGACCAATTTTCTGTGTACTTTTCTTCAGTACTGTGTTTGATTGTGGAAAAAAACAAAAGAATGTTCTGAAATAAACGTTAGAGACAATCGCAGGGGCAATCAAAAATGGACAACCCGGAGAAACTAGCAACAAGACGAAGAAAAACGCATCACAATCTGTGTTGGACACAGCATATCTTGATCTGTTATATATAGTTCTGATATGTTTGTTATCCCGTGATGAGCAAATAATGAAACCGTAGATATTTAATTTTGTGCTCACAACGCGTTTTTGAAATAACCATCTTAGTCGAAAGATTGGAAAGTCAAATTATTTAAAGGTCCTTGGGAGCAAGTAAAAAAATGGAAAATAAACGTTAGAGGAACAAAAGAGGCAATCAAGAATGGACAATCCAGAGAAACTGGAAATATAGGGCACATAAGGCACAAGACTAAGACAAATTAGACAAGAAACACAACCCAATATGTGTTGGACAAGCAAACACAAATGAGACATGGACCGTACTACAAACAAAACATCATAGTCATAACTGGCTAGGATGATCTATGCCTGAGGTAGATGACCTCAAATTACATTATTTAACAGTCTTGTTATACTGAGATGAGTAGATATGTTTGTGTGGGTGTGCTATCTATATGATAAGAAAGATTCATTAAATAATGACCTTCTTTTAAATAACAACTGTCATACACAAGTGGTCGTCATGGCGATTGTCATAAAACATGATTAGGAGATACATCAATAGGTTAATTATTATGTTCATACCTATATACTTATATGATGTTCTGTCACTCAACAATTCTCGATTCGGTTCTCATTTGCATAACACCTATCCAACTAAGCTTGGTGGGTCCATGTTACTCCTCCTTTTCGTTTTCTGTATTGTATGTGGGTGTTTTGTTTGTTTGTTCGTCTTGTTTCTTCTGTGCCCAATGTTGCTAGTGTGTGCCTGGATTGCCCATTTATGATTGCCCCTTCTGTTTTCTTTAACATTTAATTTTGCGAGGTGTACTCGATTTAACCTTTTGACATTGACTCGCAGTAGTAGATTTAACCTTTTGACATTGACTCGCAGTAGTAGATTTAAGGTTTTCACTGGATACTCTGGTGTTCGACATCAATGATACTGACCACCATAATTTTACTCAAATAATGTTGAAACAGTCGAGTGTATGGCTTACCCGTATTTTGAACACCTTTCCCTTTGGTGTTGATAGCACGAAGCAGGTTTATGCCAATGTATATACGCCCGAACATTCAACCAAGCAAAAGTAGTGCTAAATTGTTTTTGTCCTTCCCTCAGCGGACTCTGAGCAACACAGATGATACACTGCATCATCGATTCGCAAAGCATAATGACGAACCATCACCCTCTTTTGGTGAAATCCAGTATATATGTGCATATAATGAAACACATTTCGCTCACTCAGCTTCCATACTTTAGAATCTCACGCTAGAGTAATTTTTCACGAAACAATTGTTATACCCCGCATAATGATTGCCTCTTCGGTAATTCTCTAACTTTTACATAGTAATGATCGATAAATACAAAGTCTCATTTGTTATCTTATTATTTTGGAATTCGTTGACACAGTTATTGTTATAACCATTTTTATTTTAGGTTTTCAATCAAATATTCAATAGATAATTCATAGAAACTGAAGCCAAATCGATACCCCTTACACATGTATACATGTGCCATATGTTTAATATGTATAGTCTATTCTATACCTGTTAATGATAATACTATGATGACGCAAGTTGTAACTGATATTCATCTGATTTCATACAAAAACAACCAGGAAGTGTTATATCAAACACCTCTAATTGGGAAATTAACTTTGTGTTAGTATATTCTCTGCTAGACAGGTGTGTTACCTGCCAATGATTCCTTCCTGGAACTGGAAGCAGTAAATAACCATTAATGCCATATTTTTAACTGTTATTTGATAAGACGTTATACCAAACAACGGGGGGGGGGGGGTTTCTGGGAGGCAAAATATGGCTACTATTTTACCGTCATAACTTTTCATTAACAAAATGTATATATAATAATGAAAATTCAAATTTTAACAGTGATGGTCACCAATTCCTTCAATTTTCAACAAAACGAACACTCACCTCTCATCCTAACTGAACTCACTGAACAAAACAAAAAGACCACGACATATGGAACAGGCTAAAAAATGTGGCGGTATTAAGCCGGTAAATGGGACCCCAATCATAACCTCTTGATAACTGGATCTCCAACAGCAATATATTTTTAAACAAACGATAAAAAGCCTGTTCCTGTTGCTACGTAAGCCCTGTTTTGACTTCAGTCCACATCATGAATGAAAAGATGATTCTTATAAACGTATTGAATATTTTGAAAATACGCGGAAGTAGTCGTTCTTGCTAATTACGTAATGCGGACATTGAGTTATTTCTCAGGTCTATCCATAGATAGATTTTCAGATGGTGAATTTAAGCAATTTTATCTTGTTGTTTATGCTTCAGGCATCACAAGTATGTGTTCCACTTAGCATGAACAGGACTAACAGTTCTTTTTTTAAGACTTCTTACCGCGTCAGAGCAGAATCGGGTGACACCATATTGCAAGTGTAACATTAAATAGTGTCCGCCGTGAAATGGTGTCCACCCTTACAATTGTCTCCTATGATAAAGTCCGAGAACGGAATAAAGCACAGCGATGACTTCGGTCGGTCTGTGTAAGGTTTTTCATTACAAATATAACATACCCGGACACAATTTCACAGGACACTATTATGTCTTACACAATCACACAACAATGTATTTCGTAACGTCAACGTAAAACAATATGATATTGATTATGTCCGGTACACTAGTACAGTCAAACCTGCCCATGCGGCCACCTCTATTCTGCAGTCACCTGTATTCTGCGGCCACCTCTATTCTGCAGTCACCTGTATTAAAAGGTCACATTTTCCTTATTCTGTCATAGTACATTTCATATGAATTTAACCTCTTATAAGGTCACTTATTCTTTGTTTCAAAGGTGATATCTTCATACATTTTTGACTGCATCTATACCATATAAGGAGCACATGTGGAATTGCTAACTACTTTAAGGGGCCGTCGTGGTCGTGATCGTATTGTTGAAAGTGTTGTAAAGCACCATAAACCGAACCAACGCTAATTATGTTTAGGTCGGTAGTCAGTCTTAATCTCTTCATGTGTGATGATTAATATCTATTGGTTTAATAATCGAGTACTGCTTATCACATTATCTTTCAATTTAAGTTATTAATCAGATAAAGAGATCTTTCTTTTAACTCCCACCTTTGTATGAATAAAATATATATGATAACTCTTGTTTAACTCTAAACTTTTCTCAATTGATACGCTGTTTGAGAGCCTGTTTTTCTTGTTGAGAATATTTCAAAAGGGAGACTACTCTTGTTTAAGTCAAATTACTGACCCAAGCTTACGTAAACACCAAGCGTAAGTCATCAACTCTGAAGCTCTATGATCGTCACCGTCTGTATGGAATACTAGAGCTCTACTTTATGTAGACATATTTTCAGTGTCCTTTTTTAAGTGTTTCTGGAATAACCGTCATCCCGTACACTCATGGGCAAAGGATAAGAAAGCCAAATAAATTAAATATCTTTGGGAGCAAGTAAACCAGGGGTCCTAAACTGGATAACCAAAACCGGCTAAGGTTGACTATACCTTGGAGATTATGACTTTGATTAACTACATTTTTGGGATCTGTATATTATTAGATGATGATAACCATGTCTGGGCCCATTACTTCACGTCCCTTTTGTGTAGATTTTGTTTTTGTTTTTTTTTATGATATGGACCTTTCCTTTATACTGAAATCTCTACCTTTTGCGTATTATAAGTTCGTCAATGGTGTCCAACACATATTGTGTTGTGTTTTTGTTTTGTTTGTCAATTTGTCAGTTTGTTAATTTTTGATTGCCCCTTCGATATTCTCTAACTTTTATTTTATTATATGTCTACTTCATATTTCAATTCCGAATGTATTGTGTTTAATTCTACAATTAAAGAGTTTTGTTTTAATTATCTGCCTTTCATATATATTTGTTCAGTATGTTATCAGTAATTAATTTCGCAAATTACCAGGCATGAAATTTATGACTGATTTTGTCTGTTTGCTGACTTATGAGTTTTACCTTTCCCTTTGGAAGATTGCTCGGTGTTCGGTAATTTTGTTATTACCCTTATTTGAACAGCATAGCTAATTTTGAAGAAACGTTAATTTTACATATTAAATCAATGATATCCGCCGTGGTCGTGATCGCATGGTAGTTCGTTTTATAACCTTGTGAGTTCGAATCTCGCTCAGGCGATGTGTTATCGATACAACATTATGTGATGACGTTTGTCAGTGACTTACGACACGTCGGTGGTTTAGTCCATTTTTCTCCACCAATAAAACTGACCGCCACGATATGGCTGAAATATTGTTGAAGGTGGCGTTAAAGACCACAGCATATAGTTTGTATTGTTTTCCAACCATGCTTAGAACTACGCCTGATTTTATGTTGTTGAAAATTGACACTTAAATGTTGAAACAATAAAATGGATAGACACAATTTATATCATTAATTTAAAGTTCACCAACAGATAATAAATAACCTGTATAGTAATTATAGTATACGACAGATCACGGAAACAAAGACATGTACTTCATTAAAGTGTCTGTACTAAACCTGGGTGGAGAGAGAGGTCATGTTGTATGTTTGTCTAGAGGCATCGATTTTTATCTTTATCTCTGGGGTTTTTTTCCGAATGGAGTTTGGATTGGAAATAAAATAATAGTAGAACCAATGTTATGACGGTTTTTATATTCTTTCTTTCTTTTTTTTTTTTTTGCTTGTTCGTTTTGTGTGTTTTTTTTGTTTTGTTTTGTTTTGTTTTTGCTTTTTACTTTGTTATTTATTTTTTGTTTGTTTTCCTTTTTGTTTGTTTGTTTGTTTTTTTTTCATTTCTAATACGGTTTAATGATTTAAATGTAGTATGTATCATTATGTGTATTTATATCTAATATAGTGAGTAAGTCGTGTTTCTGTGATAACCTTCATCGGGTAAGCTAAAATTCAAAAGATTGAAAGCCAAATTATTCAAAAAAAAAAAAAAATCTTTGAGGCCAAGAAAATTAAAGTGTCTATATTACCCAGGACTGCCACATTCAGCTAAGGTCACATATTCCCGCGGGAACATAACCGTAGTT
Organism: Gigantidas platifrons; assembly: GCA_002080005.1. NCBI lineage: Eukaryota > Metazoa > Mollusca > Bivalvia > Mytilida > Modiolidae > Gigantidas > Gigantidas platifrons. The sequence goes on from MJUT01063078.1 coordinate 323,812, forward strand.
TTAGTAATAATTTACATTACTCAGGAACTGTATATTACATTAACAAATATATCTAATAAAACAAGGCTTTTTAAACTTAATATTGAATGTATATGGCCAGTCAATAATACAGAGGCCGTGATCGTATCGTAGTTGGATTTACAACCACCTATGCAATCAGTGCCTGCCACCACTGACATTGTGAATTCGAGGCGAGGTGTACACCATAAACCTAACCAATACTACATATCGGAAAAGTCAACCACGACTAAACCGAAAACTGATAAACATGTATAGCTTCGCATTGTATCCAGAATTTATTCATTTATCCTCACTACAGTTTACAGTAAAAAAAACATTTCATTTCATGATACCAAGAGAAAATAAGACTAAAATTCCTTTCGTACTCTGAACTGTGGCATATAAAAATTAATGGAATGATACCAGACAAGGCCAGTATCGGCTAAATGCTAAGAAATAAATATGAAATAAACATGGTCATGTTACAGGTTTAATGATCATAAATACTGCTATGAAACTAGATATACTAATTTGTGTTTACTGCCATTTTTCGTAGCATTCAACGGTACAAACAGGATATGAATGACATTAACTTTTTTTTATCTTTATGTCGTCTATTCGTATGTCTGACACTACAACAAGGCACACAAAGGTTGTCTCAATATAGGGGCAACCGCCATCTTTTGATATATCGAACAGTACAACAAAATACAAAATGCCATCCAAATATATCTGATGCGCCATCTTTTGATATGTTGAACAGATTTACGGATTCTGAATGCTGATTGAAGCTTTTTTTTGTAATATAAAACAGTACAAGTAGGATCCAAAAAGCAACGCTAATATTTGTATTTATGCCATGTGTTGAAATGTCCAATAGTGCATCACTCACAGTTGCGTTTCTATAATATTATGTAATGTCTAATAGTGTATGTGTTGCCATTTCATCATCAGGGGATGCCATGAAGAGTTAGAAGGTACCACAGGGGTATTCCGAAGCCGTAATTCAAAAGACAGATAAACATTATGACCAAAAGACAAAAGGACTAACAACGATAAAAAAAAGCATTACGAAGAAAACTAAAGATCAAGTAACGCGAACTCAGGTGCTCCGGAAGGATAAGCAGTTCCTGCTCCATATGTATGACCCGTCGTGTTCTTTGATTTTTTTACAAACTCGGTGATAAGTCGTGAATGAGGAAAGGGGTGATAGTCTCGATATCTGTATTTACACCATTTTTGTGATATTGAACAGTAGAACACGATAAAAAAAATCAATAGTACAACCAGGCAACAAAAGTAGTGGTAATATTTATGCCATCGCATTCAATGTGCAAAATCTTCAAAGACATTTCGTATCTATCTCCCACATTGGTGGTCGGACGTTTGAGTTCTTTCTTTTGTTAATAATATTTGGCTATCCAATAGTTTGAGTTCAACCACCACTTTTGACCATAACACAGAAATTCGCATCTGGCACACTAAATTGATATTGGTATTTTTCGATGTTTATCAAAGCTAATCTGGGTTGTATATTCATCAGACTACATTAAACGTGAAATATCGTACGGTGTGGCACAGCTTGCAGGGTTCTAGAATTTAATTAAAATGGCAGTGAAACTGCTTCTTGTTGGTATCAGTGTCAAACATTTTATCTTTTTAAACCAATCACTTTGACATCGATATACCTCCACTTTTCTAGTCAAAATGTAATACCGCCGACTTCTCCTTTATTTTTTTCGATTATTATTCTTAAAAAAGGTTCAATTCATATGACATTTTATATGACAGGACAAGAAAAAGGTGACCTTTATTATAGGTGACCGAATGGGCAGGTTTGATTGTGACACATAATTTGTGTTTGATTGTACCTGATGAAGGTTATTCCAGAAACGCACCACGTGTATTAAATATGATATCTACGTTTTTACTACAGACTGACACTAATAATAGAAATGTCTTGATGACAAATGCAGTTAATTATAAATCAATATATGATTGGTCAATAATAGGCGTGAATTCATTGACATATTTTTACGGAAATATTCCATTATCTTTATTGATCGGGTAAATTTTCTTTATGGGTTTATAATTAAGTATTGAATACGGAATGTTAAAATAACAGATAAAGTTTGATAAAGTCATAATGTAAAATCCATAGAGTCAAGTCAACATATTGTTTATGTCGCCATCTTGGCTTCCATTCAGTCAAAAGGACAAGCCGATTCTTTTTGCTCAATCTTTTGTTTTCTGTATTTTTGCGCAGATCATTGTTTTTCTTTTGTCCTTAAATCGAAGGACACACAATACAATGGACAAAAGAAAAACCACAAAGGTTGGTTTTTGGTGTTTAACGCCACTATTCGTCCATTGTATGTGTCCTTTCATTTACGTCTTCAGATTTACCCCTTTGGTATCAAACATTTCTTGAGTCAAAATAACACGTATTTTCTAACATATCATTCTCTCCAAAATTAACCAAAAAATATAGGTCGGGTTCTTTGTTCAGTACTCTCAGAATGTTATTCCTAACGACTTTCCCTTAATGGTGTCAAGTGCTAAGCTTCCATTGTTCATGACAAGAAAAGTTTGAAAATACCAAAAGGAGTACGCAGAATCCGTAAAGTATAGACAATATAATGACCAAGAATAAAAAAAATGTCTTTCAACTTCCGATGTGAATTTAAAATAGAAGAGTTTGAGATACCAAAGAGGCAACCAGAATCTACAAATGGAAGAACAGAAAACATAATGACCAAAAACAAAAAAGGACAAAAGGACAAACAACGATCTATAAAAAATATCCCCAAATGTCTTTCAATGGCCTCATAGCATTTGGAGAGAAACAACATGTATAGAAATAGGGACAGACAATACAATGACCACAACTGAGAAGGGAAAAAAGAACAAACAATTTCTTTCGGCTTCCGATGTAAATTCAAAATGTTTTATATAATATCCTCAAATTCCCTCCATTTTGGCCTCATTGCATTTGGAGAGAAACAACCTGTATAGAAACAGGGACAGACAATACAATGACAAAAATTGAGAAGGGAAAAAATAACAAACAATTTCTTTCAGTTCCGATGTAAATTTTAAAATAGAATATAGAATATCCCAAGTGGCCTCATTGCATTTGGAGAGAAACAACATGTACAGTAAGACGAACGATCGTGTTGCGTGTCTCTATAATTGATAGTTAAGATATTTTCTATCACCGTGTCTGCTACACGGCTTTTAGTCCTCATCTCTAGTTCGATTTAATGTACTTGGTAATAAGTTTACAGCTTTTGTTATAAAGTGATAGACCTTTTGTCCGTTTTCCGGCACCGGTTCCGTAATTTACGACAACTTCAGGTAGTAATGATGTATATATGGCGAAGATGGTAAATCAACTTAGTTTGGTGTTATAGAGACGGCCCTGTATTAAACAAATGATCAATATTCTATGGTGAAAATATAGTTGTCTTGATACAAGATAATACTTTACTGTTTGTTAATAAACCTAAAGATACATCGAAGCTTATTCTTTTCATTATACAAGCAATTGTACAAGGACCGTATGTCATGAAATACATAATGAATAGAAATCGGCGTAAACATGGGGGATGAAGACACAAGTTGTATGCATCTATTATTAATTCAAATTGAAATATTCAAAATATTCATTGTCATTCATCCAGCAGAATTGTGAAAAAAACAAATAAACAAATATTTTTGATAGAATTGATCAGATTATTTAAGCTTATATAAGTATTTTCAGCTATTTTACCACAATGTAACCTGAATTGTAGTGTGCAAAAAGGGATATTCATGGTCTGTAGCTATTGTCAGGAAAGATTATTTTAGCTTATTTACGGATTTTCATCTATTTTTTGTTTATCACAAGGATTGTGTATCGTAAAACACATAATGAATAGAAAAATGAGAAAACACAGGATATTCATGACATGAATCTTTAATAAATTCAAATTCAAATTTAAATTTAAATTCAAATTATTCATTGCCAAGAGAAACAAACAAATAAACGAATACTATAATAGATTCCATCAGATTATTTAAGCTTAAGTATTTATAAGTATTATTGGTATTTTCAACTTTTGTTTTTGCTTCATATGCATCTTACGTCATTATGGGGGCCGTCGTGTGGTCATATGTAAATCTAACTACCTGTGCAACCATGGAGAAGAGTACTCGATACAACATTATGTGACAAAGGTTGTCAGTGACTTTCGCCAGGTCGATGGTTTTCCCCGGTTTCCTTCACCAATAAAACTGACTGCCACGATATAACTGAAATATAGTTGAAAGAGACGCTAAACACCACAGCCTTAATGCTAATCCTTCTATCATTATCGCATTACCGTCACTTTTCCCATTTTTGATCTCCACAGCCACTGAAATAGTATTGAAGGTGGCGCTAAATACCATAATGTCAACCATAACTCTTAACAGCCACACGACTGGGCCATTTCAAGCTATCAATGGATTCTGCTAAAAAAAAACAAGTTTAGTTTCGATCGGACGCCTTTTATAGACACCATTAGTCATTTAATGTAATAAAAACGTATCAAACAGAAACAAAATGTTGTATGAACCAAAACACGATGAGAATGATCTATAAATTACCCATACATCATACGAACAATATTGTTTATTGAACTATTTTAATTTGTTTGACGGAGCTCGAATTTTTCAGCAATAAGGGTCATGACATTATCAGTTCTCGGTGATATACGAGTCATGTTACACGGTACAACCTAAAAATGTAGAGAGAGAAAAAACTACATTGAAAACTTTTTGCACCTCAAGCATGCGTCAATGGGATATCACCTTTCAAGAATAAAATCTGATACATCTTTTCAATCTAAGATGACCACCATGCCCTAAACTTTCATCAAGTCGTAATTGTTACATTTTTAAAGTGAAAAGGGTTGAATTTAAAAAAAAAAATGTTGTTTGTTGGATGGTGTTTAACGCCACTTTCAACAATATTTAACAAAATGGAATCATGATAGACAAGGCATTATTTCTATATATATATATATATATATAATTAATAACGTTTTCATTTAATATAGAAATTTCCATGCGATTGGTGAAAAGGTTAACCCTTGACCTCGGAATTGAGACTTCATCAATTATTGAAGTAAGAAACCAACCAACCACGCCCATTTCCAGAAACTATTTTCGAAGGTCATGGAAGTCCCGCCCTGTAAAAATGAAACCAACAGTTAAACAATTCCCCTATAATTAAAATGAAAATAACAAACAGACACACCGTCGCAATTTTTTTTTTTTTTTTTTAGAATTTAATAGAAAAACAGAGCAACATCGATATATTAACTTTATGTACCAAATGTGTATTACTGTTTGTAAGTTCTTCAGTGGTGCTTGATGCAATTGCTATTGGAAAAATATATTTAAATTCTACACATTGAGCAGACGAAATCCAAAATATGTCCATACCTAAAGCCAAACTCGGTCAGATGCATGTTTTGCTCCACTGGGTAATGTGTGTGCAGACTGTCATTATCCTAAAGCTTTTAAGACTTCTCGTAGAATTTCAAAATTGAGTAATGATAGTCTGGTAGTTATAGATAAAATATTGCTGAACAGTGACGTAGCAAAACATAATATCAGTCGTCACATTTTTATTTGGTAAGGGGGTCGTCGTGGTCGTGATCGTATGGTAGTTGGATTTACCTACGCAATCGGTGGCTATCATCACTAACGTTGTGAGTTCGAACCCCACTCAGACAATGTGTTCCCGATACAACCTTATGTTATAAAGTTTGTCAGTGCCTTGCGACAGGTCGGTGGTTTTCTCCAGACACTCTGGTTTCCTCCACCAATAAAACTGACCGCCATTATATAACTGAAATATTGTTGAAAGTGGCGCTAAACACCATACCCCTAACCCTTTTTTTTTGGTTAGACATTATAACTTAATCTCACATTAGCTAAAATAGTACGAGTTTATATAACTAATAAACTAAACTAATTATCCACTTATATGCACCGTTATATACAAACACCTTCAAACTGTGTGTAAAGTTCTCTTCAGCATTACCAGGTATAATAAATCGTATACATTTCTACTACAATGAACATTAAACACGGATCTAGTTCATTACAATCTTGGTTTTTCTTTTAGAATTAAAGAATACGTGCAAACACCTGATTGATCTTTCGCAATATATCTTGATGATCGAGTGAAATTGCGGTCTTCTTGGTTAACACATATTGTAACAGACTAGCAATAACAAAGGGTCTTGAGGGGTTCCCCAAAGCAGGTTGCGTGCAACTTTTAATAACAATATACTGTAGTTCGTTGTGCTTCATCTTTAGTTTTCTGTGTAGTATTTTGTGGACCGTTGTTTGCCCTTTTGCTCTTTGTCGTTATACTGTCTACCATTCTAGACTTACGACTTCTGGGGTGCATTTTATTTGCAAAATCATGTTTCAGATTTTTTTTAAACTCAGAAACATGTTTTATGTGAAATAAAAACGTTGTGATTCACTTTAAATGATTTCAAAGATTATAAAACACGGAATCGGAATCCGGATTCTGAAACACGATTCGGATTTCGAATTAAAAAATGCGCCCCTGATTTTCCCTCAGTTGTGCCTGATATTCAAACAGTTGGGGAAACAATCTGATTAAAATCAGATCTCTCACTTGCTCCCCCTTTTCTGATATGTCGTGTCGTGGGAGATCTGAAGAAATCCCATTACGGATCACATGTGAATGACCCAATGACATGACCTTTTTCGTCTAATGAAAATTCAACTTCCGAGATCATGAAAGCGTAATATTCTAATAATAAACTGCTCCGATATGCAGTCCGTCTTCTCTAATAATGATTTGATCATTTCTTGCTGCTCTCTTTTCAACGTTTCAACAGAAAACTGTGTGCAAATTGATTTCAGCACATCCTCATATTTATCATCCGCCATCTTTTCGACAAAACTGAAGCGTTGTTTGCTACGAGTAATCTGACTGGTCGAATAAGTTCACAACCCGTAATTACCATATCATTTAATATTCATGACATCGGGTCATTCACATGTGACCCGTAATGGGATTTCTTCAGATCTCCCACGCCGCGACATATCAGAAAAGGGGGAGCAAGTGAGAGATCTGATTTTAATCAGATTGTTGGGGAAACAAATTAAAACAAGAAGAGAAATGCAAACTACGTGAAGATACCAAAGGGGCAATCAGAAGCCGTCTATCGAAGAAGGATAGATACTACAATGGCAAAATTAAAAGGACTAACAATAATCTACAAAACACTACTATATTCCTTTGTTATCTTCACACTTGCTATTTAATACGAAACATTAATATAGACATAATTAAAAAGAAATTAAATTAACTTGTGAAATACAGAATTTGTTTAGAACACAATCATGCTGGACATTTTACATATATGATCTGGAAACAATACATCTAAATCTGCTTACGAAGCATCGAAGAGCAAAGACAATGTTAACGTCACCTTTAGCTTACTATTGGTGGGTCGCACTTAAACCGGGACCGTGGGTATAAATAGCCGTGGGCGGAGCAAACCTTCAGATTCTTCATTATTTTGGCCACGGTTATCTCGTGGAGGAAAAATCAATGATACACAGTTTCACAGTTACTTTTGGAGCAAAATATTTGACAGGCATGGTTACTAGTGTCCCTCCCTCCCAAACTTTCAGTCGTATTAAAAATTAATATGCTTCATCAGTCTAAAAACTACAAAAATCACTTCGAAATTCAAATTTCTGAGGTATGTGACCTTTAGGTCACGTTGGTCATGTGACATACAGTTTCATAAATATGCTGTTCATATCAACGGGATTTTTTATGATAAGCTCCGCCCTCAATTTTGTGGTAGGCACTACCGCAAATTCCCCTTTAAGGCTTGTGCACTTAAAGGTTTTGCGCACTTTTATTTTTCAATATTCTTGCCTTCGGAAATCATCCGAGGTTGAACGTCGGATGAAGCCATTCTGGAGCCTCATAGAAACCCGATACTTGTCGTATTTGATGACAGTGTAATTGCAATAATTATCAAAATTATTATATCAATAATAATGCAGTAAGTCGTAAAAATATTGATTATACAGGAAACCTCGCTAAATACGCCCTAAAACCCAAAGGAGAAGATAAAATACGGTAACCGCGATAAACTTTAATAACTGTTGATTTGAATAAACAACATTTTACGTCCGTTTCATTTATGAGTGTGTGACTTTTTTTGTTGTTGATTAAGTGTAATTTTTCACTTAGAAACTCGTTAAATATAATGATATTATAGCAGCATTACTGGCCGGTGAAAAATATGAGGCAACCATTATTGGAAGTATTTTAATCATGTTCAGTTATTGGTATCTAACGTCACGTTCAACAATATTTAGGTGTCCACTTTTATTAGTTGACGAAAACGAAGCATCCGCAATACTGCCGCAAGTCACAAACTTTATCAAAATAAAGTCGTATCGTGCACACCTCGCCGAGAACGGAAACGAACTCGCAATAATCAAATAATCAATAAAGGTGTTGATTTCCGATAGGGTATCTTCAACTGAAGCTCTATATAATATCACTAGTGCTTGATATGCTTGATGTTGCCCCCCGGCCTCCAATTTGTTTTTAATTAAGCAATTAGTCAGATATTTATTTGTCAAAAATGATTCTCATTCAACAAGGAACCGCTCTGGTGGTCGTTGTCGTATGGGAGTTGGACTTACAACTACCTATGCAATCATGCATGTCACCATTAAAGATGAGAGTTCGAACCCCGTTCATGGCGAGGTGTACACAATACAAACTTTTGTGATAAAGTTTACCAGGGACTTGCGGCAGGCCAGTGGATTTCTGATGCGTAGTCCAGTTTCCTCCACCAATAAAACTGACTGCCACGATCTAACTGAAATATTGTTGAAAGTGGGGTCTAATACCCTAGCCCTAACCCTCCTATCCAACTATAAATGTTCGCATTTCTATGAAAGAGAAAATAAAGAGAGTTTGAAAATACCAAAGAGGTAATCCTATGCATAGTATATATGTATAGATATTAAATATTTGACGATTTGAAACTGCTATTGTTTGTTTCAACTTGCATCTTTTGTGTAAAACGTTTTAATCATTTTTAACCAAACCGCCGTCCATGTAAAGGTTGGTTTCTGGACTCAAATTTGATAGATGCTGCACACTATAAGATCCATAAAATCGGTATTGTATTGTGCCACTAAGCACGTAGCATTAGAACACAGAGAATAAATCAAAGAAAACAAATGAACGTGTCTTTAAATTAGACCATGAATCACTGTATAATTGCTAGACCTTGTTACACCTATGAAATGAAATGGTAGATAATTGTTAAAAATGTAATATTTTACATAAGAAACAGGCGTAGAGAGGAAGCCACTAATATGCGAGAGACAATAGAATATATTCATGGCAGACATTAAAACATTACTTTTAAACGGTTGCCAGCAATTTTCGAAATGATTAATATTCTTTATTTAATCTCATTTTGTAATTTATAAAGGTTAAAAAAATACCTAGCTAAATCTCGGTCATAAAGTTTGAAATCAACGCTAGAGAATACCGAAGGAGCAATCAAAAATGGACAATCCAGAGAAACTGGCAACAACGCAACACAATATGTATTGGACACCACTATGCGCAAACAAACTTAGAGCATCTGAGTTCTTATGTCAGCACACAATGGCACAAATTAATATCTTTCAAATGACATCTTCACCGATATCTTGACAACTGGGCTGGTGTTATCCGTAAGACTAACAATACATCAACAGAGATCTCCCCCAATAATGTAACTGATATATTGTTTTCGATCCTTTTATTCAGGAATTGATATTATTTCAATTGTAAATGGCATCTGTCAGTAAATATCAGTAAATCTAAACAAATAAACGCTAGAGAATACCAAAGGAGCAATCAGAAATGGACAATCCAGAGAAACCGGCAACATAGGGTTCACAATACGAAGAAAAACACAAGACAATATGTGTTGGACACCACTATGTGCAAACAAACACAAATAACATAAATATGACATGAGACTTCCCACATACAACAGAAGGCAAAGACGAACCGAATATCGTTTACGGCTAAATCGATTAAAAGAAAGCTTTAAATAAACAATGTATATATGAAAACATATAGCGTATCGTCATCTTTACACTTTTAATGTCATATTTTATAGTTCATAAATATTGTAGAAGAGTTTGAATATACCAAAAGGGTAAGTAGAATCTGTATATCGAAACAGGACAGACAACACAATGGCCAAAAGGATAAGGACTAAAGGACAAACAACGATATACAAAACATACATAAAACTAAAGATTGAGTAACACGAACCCCACTAAAGACTGGGGGTGAACTCAGATGCTCTGGAAGGGTAAGCAGTTCCTGCTCCACTAGTGACACCCGTCGTGTTAATCTAATTATACAGGAATGAGGAAAGGACCGGGAAGTGTTTACGACAAGTCAAGTGGAACATATACGTGGTCATTTATGACACGGATATTCCATAATGGTAAACGAAGTCATGATGACGACCGTAAAACTTTTGAAGTGATGACTTCAACTTAACTAAGAGGGGCCCTTGATTCAGTGGCTTCCTTTTTAGCAGCAATCCTCTATCAAGGAAATCCTGATAATTATTACTAAAACTAAGGTTCTCCACCCTCGGGCATAAGTGACCTTAGCCGACTTTGGTTATCTTGATTGGGTCCTTTTGGTTTATTTACTCCGAAAGCTTTGTAAAATTATTTTACTACAAAAAAATCAAAAATCAAAAAAAAAATTTGCACCGTTATAAGATATATTAATGAAAATGTCTGCCCTCATGGCTTAAAAATGCAACTCTCTCTCTCTCTCCTTTTGTAACTATTGTATATACCTGTTTTCTTATTATGTATTGTATTGTATCTTATTGTGTATTATGTATGTATTTAATTTGTTATATGTATACCAATGTATCAACAAAGGTTATCAGAAATAAAGATATATATACAGGGGCGGTCCAGGATATCAAGTTAGGGGGCGCACTTAAAAAAATCGCGCCGAACGGAGGGAGGCGCGAAAATTTTTGAGGTATTTCGTGTGAAAAATCACGAATTTACCCCAAAAAATCATATTTTTTCCAATTTTAGGGGGATCCGCCCCTGATATAAGCTACACAATATTGTGAGCGTACATGATGATTTTTATTCCAGAAGCAGGTCGAGTGCACTAATTTTCTACGTTTTTTTTTATTACACCATGTTGAACATTCCATGTTTCATTGCTTGATTGGATAATGGATTTCTCAGTTTAGTCTCATTTCTGTGTTAAGTGAAATCCTATGTTATCTGACCAATTTAGAAGAAAAAAAACTTCAGACAAAATATATAATTTACATTATCTTATACGTGTGATCCAACAGAGATCAGTGTTAATTAAATTTATCTGTATTCCCTGGATATCAAGTTTGTCCAACCATCAAATAATTATATTGATAATGCGGATGTGTGTTTTCCGTTGGATAATTTGGTTTAACGCATTTTCAACGTTTTGGGATCTGTGTTTTTTTCCCCCATTTTGATATCAAGCCTTCCGGCATTTTGTACTGTTGACCAGATGCAGATTATGGAAATGTGGTTCTATTTGAAGAATCTTTAGTAGTAGAACATTACAATTATATTGATTAATGAAACCTAATGTAGCCAGAGAGCCATGGTGTAGCAAGGAGAGGACAACGGGAACCGGAGTAATTAGAGAAAATCGAAATGGCCGGCGAGTAGCAAATTAAAACCGATGGAACCGATAAAGCCAGAGGAAACCCGTGGTGCTGGGAGTGCGGAGTATCTACAGAAAATACAAATGTAAGGAGGAAACCTATGCAGTTCAATGGAACTGGAAAAGCCAGGACAGAGGAAACCAGTGGAGCTAGAAGAAATTCGAATACATAGAAGAAACCAAAATAACTTCAGACAACCACCAAAAATTTTACAAAGCCGCTTTTTTATTGCACAAGGAGCGGTTTTATAAAAGAGTCACTAGCGTATATTTTTTTATAAGAAATTTAAAATAAGTTGTCAATTTGAGCTACAAGTCACATTGTTTCATCTGACAATGCAATATAATAGAAACAAAGACCAAATCAACTGTTAATATCACGTTGACCCACAACCCACATTAATCATCGTCTGGTATATTGCAGGTGAGGTTAAACACCAATAGCCATATATTCAGGAGTCATCTTCTAATATCATTCCAATCAGGTCAAAATTCAGATGTGTAAGAAGATGACCGTTTAGTTAAACCGTTCTGCAGAGACGATAATAAACGATGGATTTTCATAAAGTACTGCGTTGACTACTAGTATACCTATTTTGTCTCAGTATTGTTAAACATGCTGTTATAGTGACAACCGGAACATTTTAACCGTAATGGAAGCGGGAGGTTTGGCGCCGTAAGATCTGATTCAACCCACCATTTCTTTGGAAATGCCTGTACCAAGTCAGGGCCATTGTGGTTTTCCCAGTTTGCCCGGTTGTTGATTGATTTTGTCTGTTTGTTGACTTTCCCTTTGGAAGATTGCTCGGTGTTCGGTAATTTTGTTATTACCCTTATGCACGGAGACAGAAATACAATTAAATTGTCTTCCAAGAAAAGTCCGCCTCTTTTCTAAGGCCATTTGTACAAAAAGAGGTGACCTTATCAAAGGGCTTTAATCTATAATTATAGAAAAGAGATTTCAAATAAGTTGTCAACTTGAGCTGTAAATCCTATTGTTTAATCTGACAATGCAATATAATAAAAATAAAGACCAAACCAACTGTAAATGTCACGATGAACTGCAACGGACATTAATCATCACCGGTAATATGTTTTATCAGCTCAATATCTGAAATTAATTATTAAAAAAGTGTAGCATTAAAACAACGGAATTAATTATCATTATATACACATTTCATTTCAATTAGCGGTTCGTTACTATCATGTTAAAGATCATGAAATTAATCACTTGGAAATGAAATAAATTGACCTCAGCTGTAATGTATATATTGATTAATTAGTTAAAGCACACATGGTAATTGTACTATGTGACACTATGCGCTGAATGTTTTACACCTCGTCCTGATCGATATTTGAACTCACAACATCAGTGGCGATAGGTACAGATTGCATAGGTAGTTGTAAATTCAATTACCATGCGATCACGGCGACTAAGGCCCATGTGCATGTTTTAAGACACGTCAATTGATTACTACATGGAGACTTTATTTGAGTGAGTGAGTGAGTGAGTGTTGCTTAGCGCCAAGTGTGTAATTGTGCATCTATATTATGGCAATAACAAGTTGCATTGATGATAATGATGTCCTCTTGGTACTATAGACTAACACATTTAGTTGGAAAATATGGTGGTAGCTCAATGAAATAACAGTCCGCGTGTGGTCATGTTTCCCTACTTTTACACATTATCCTGCTTCACACCCACCCGGTATTTGCTCTTACTCCTTAATACTGTGTTGTTAGCAGAGAAGATGAAACTACTATTTTAAAGTATTTGGTTTTATGCTTGAGCGCTCGAACCTAAGATTTACGACAGGCAAGGCGAGTAAGCTAACCATCAGACCACCGATGTGATCTAATGAATTGTTAAAAAGGAAAAGCCGAAATGACAAATTTGTATTCAAAGCCAACCAGGTTAGCTATTTCTGAGAAACTTATACCTTAGTTATAGTTCGTTGTAGGAAAACACAGAATATCCGAAGAGATATTCGAGTAAAAAGACAAACCGAATGTAAAAGCAAATACCGTACCAATACATTTATGGCATGCAAGATTAGAAAAGTTAGGACCTTCAAGACTAGATTAACACGACGGGTACCACTAGTTGAGCAGGAACTGCTTACCCTTCCGGAGTTCACCCCTGGTTTTTAGTGGGGTTCGTGTTACTCTATCTTTAGTTTTATATGTATGTTTTGTAAATCGTTGTTTGTCCTTTTGTTTATTTGCTTTTGGCCATTGTGTTGGCTGTTCTTCGATATACGGATTCTGATTGCCCCTTTGGTATCTTCAAACTCTTCTTGCACTGCCATTTGTATTGAAATACCTGCACAGGGAGATGATAGTAAGCAGTCATGTATATGTGCGTGCTATGGTTTTGATTTTTCACTCTGTTTCTAACGATTTCCGGTTTGGCTTTTTAAACTGTTCTTAAACCATGGTGGGGATCCGGGTGGCTCGATGAGCTAGGTCGTTGGATCTAACAACTCATACAAGCCTATCACCAGTACGGCGTGGGTTCGCGCCCGGATTTGTAAATTACAAAAAAGGGTGTACTCGACTCGCAACCGCAAGTGATAAAGTTTACCAGTTCTCTCCGGGTACTCCGGCTCCCTCCACCACTAAAACTGGTCGCCATGATATAGCTGAAATATTGTTGAAGGTGACGTTAAACACCAAAAATCAAATCAAATCAATTTTAAACCGTGGTAGTGTTTTGTTTTTCTTTTATTTTATTACGTCGTGTTTTGATATCGCATTTTCATTAATTGTTTTCCTGTGAAATTTATATTTCCAAAAAAAATTAGATTCTATTTTTAAAACACCACTAATTAGCTGAAATACTGCTAAAAGTTGACGTTAAGCACCGATCAATTAATCTATTTTTAAAATCGACATTTCTTTCAAATGTTGACTGTCCAATATACAACATTGTTTATCAGTAGATACTTATTTCTATTTTTTAGATCAATTTATTTTGAGTTTCTTTACCATTATTTGTGTTCTATGTTTGCGTATTAATTGCTATATATAGAGCTTCATTTTCTAAATCTAGCACATTAAGGAGAATGATCTGAATTTCTTGGTCGATGCGGTCACCGGATTGTAAACAATTAGCTCCAATGGCGGATGTATTGACTGTTATCACTTATAGTTCACTTAGTTTGTATACAGCAATTTGGAAAAAAGGACGGAAGTATAAAGAACTATTTATCGCGGAATAATCTCATGAATTACTGATTTACCGACAATTCGGAGACATTCGAAATTGTTCCACAGACGATTGATTTTCCGCTCAGAAAAGAAATATATAGTAGTTCAATATTTATTTTTTTCAGTTAGCCTATATCTATTTTTTTTTCGACAGGTTAAACAATTTTGTAGAGGAAAACAATTTGTACAACTCGATTTCTTTTAATATGGCCAAGATTTTCGTAGATAAACTTTTGTATTTTTCTTTGAAATTGACAGTTTCTAAATTATGTAATAGGCATAGGTGACTTCAGCAGATTTTAGCTGTTCTGACTAGGCCTTCTTGGTATTCTTGCTCCCAATCTTTGGAAACTGGGCTTATCTGATGATGGTTATTTCAGAAATAAGTCGTGCGCACTATTTTAGATACCTACGTTTTTTTTATCATTCTTTTCTCATCCCCCTAATTTTGGGGTCATTACTCGTATTGTACTGTCACGAATTTTATTTTCATGTTTTAAAAGGACTATCGGGCAATGTATTTGCTTGGCTTGATGTTTTAGTGCATTTACCGAAAGTTTACTTGATATATAGGGTACATATGGTCAGATAAATATACATTAATTGTGTACTTTACTACTGAACGCTTTTTGATGAAGACATTCAGCGTCCTTATCGATATTGATTGTGTAATTGTAGAGTATATTGATAAAACCACTTGAAGGACCACAAAAAGGGAACAATATACATTACGTGCAAATTACCCTTTCCATTTGTATCAATACATCATGAGCTTCTTGAACTTCCATCAGCTGTTATGATTGATTACCTCGGTACACGTAACTGTTCCTAGAACTTAACCTGGAGAGCTACCCAGTGTCAGGTTATATAAGAACTTTAACATCACCACTTTGTGTTGAAATGTCGGCACAGGAAAAGTTTTTTATTTTGATTTTTGGTGTTAAACGCCACTTTCAGCAATATTTCAGCTATATCATGGCGACCAGTTTTAGCGGAGAGAACCACCGTCCATGGGCAAGCAACTGGTAAACTTTATCACTTGCGGCTGCGAGTCGAGTGTACCCTTTTATGTAATTTACAAAGCCGGGCGTGAAACCACGCCGTATTGGTAATAGGCTTGTATGAGTTGTTAGGCAATCCAACTACCTAACTCATTGAGTCACCCGGGCCCTCCAGGAAAAGTGAGTGGTCATTAATGAGTATCAATAGTTTATGTCTCTATGATTTTTCGATTAGATGGTGGGACTGTTCTGTCAGTGTTTTTCATTTTATTTCAAACAAAAGTTGCACTTCATTCTAAGCGAAACAAAAAGACATGCGTATGAATCTATATATAACTATTGTCACGTGACAACGACAAAGAATAGTAGTTGCGATTGTCATGTCTAAATAGTATGAGAACAAATTTAAACAATGTACCGGTAGTCAAAATAATATTCCTATAAAACAAAGCAAGACTTTTAGATTGTTTGACTTTCCCGCCATTTGACTTTGAACGTGCCCGATGAACATCATTCCGATTCTAGAAACGTGTCGTACGTACTAAGACATATATCTACCCTTTTTATTATAGCCAATCACTGTCATGCATAAACGCTGTAAGGGCTTTAACAAAGTAAATTCTCCCTCATAAACGTAAAATACATTCTCCCTCATACCTTATATTGGGCGTTTTACAAAAGAGCGGATTTGAAATTTTAACGGTGTATGAAAAGCGCGGGACTTCCTGTCATCATAAGCGCGGGGGCATTTGTGTTCATTTACCTGTAACTAATTACCAGGCCCCGGCGCCACAAAACTTGAGAATTTACATAAGTCTGAGAATATTCTCAAATAAGGAAATACTCAAATTTGATTGGCTGAGTTCCTTATTTGAGGATATTCTCAGACTTAGTAAATTCTCAAGTTTTGTGGCGCTGGGGCCTGGTCTTACCTGTTGACAATTTTAGTCTCACCTGAGTATTCGTATTGAGTGTGCATATAAATTTTATGAAATGTACTCGCATCGAGGAAAAATGGTGCAACTACTTGTGTTTTAAGATCGATCAAGAAATGGACGCCATCTCATTAATTGTTTGCGGAGTTTGTTGAATCGTCATTAAATCAGCACAACAATAACTTATTTTTTTTGTTCATCTGCTTTTAGTCGGTGTTAATTATGGACAAAGAACCATGCAAGTTTGCAGTTAATAAGCTACAAAATACATGATGGATATGTCGACATGTAAAGAGGTTTTTATATACATTTTACAGGTAAATCCTGATTTTATAAAAATCAAATCCGCGCTTTTGAAACAAAACAATCCGCGCTTTCGTAATAAAAAATCTGCGCATTTGATATGCCAATCCGCGCTTTCGTAAATCTCCCCTTATATTGACTCGTGTATTATTTACGCCATCTGTGTTTGTTTGTGCACAGTGGTGACCAAGACTAATTGTGTTGTGTTTTTGTTTTGTTTTTCTTCGTCTTGTGTACCCCATGTTGCTAGTTTCTCTGGATTGTCCATTTTTGATTGCACCTTCGGTATTATCTAACGTTTACTTTGATTATGTTGCACGGTTTCATGCAGTTTGTAATTATATAATTTACCTCGGTAACGTGCTATTCCTCAAATAGTCATTATATATAAACATTATCATTAATTGAAGTTCTTTATTACCAGTTGTTTTTGGTTATTTGCTGTTCTAAGACGCATCTGAAATATGGATTATTATTTAATAAAAGCTTAATGTCATATTTCATCGACTTTATGAAAATTTAAGTAGATTTTAATTACATGTATAATATGAAGAGTCAATAAATAGACATGACTAAAGGTGTTTGAAGTAAAGAAATGTTGTTTCAAAGCCATGTGTACTTTCCTGGAAGGAAACCAAAGGAAGTATAAATAGAGCGTACATAAAGTGCTATAATTCGGTTGTTTCGAATCATTTCCATTCCATCAAAATTTTGTTATTTTCGTCTGCCAGATCACGTGATTTCGATGAAACTAAAGGCCCCGAGTTTCCGGTGTCAATGTACACAACAAAAACTCCAATCGATATGTGCAGTTTTAACGTTCGATTCTCAAGTTAAAAATATCTTAACATTTTCTGTAAAAGACAGATATCAATTAAATTATTTTATTTGTATCAAAGACTTCAACGCAGAGACAAATAATTCTTTAAAATTAAATTTGTTTTCTTTCTTTATTTGCGACTGTCAGCATCATGAAAGGAAAACGATCTGCCTTTATGTATATATTTCTTATATAAGACAGATAGTGGGGTACCGAACACCAGTATTTATTCAGCGGTTTCCATGGCGTCTCCATATTACAATTACTTATAATCTACCGCATCTACGACTATGATATGCTGACGTTGTCACAGTAATAGCGTAAACACCGGAAGTCGCCTGCCTATTTGTTCAGACGTCAAGACACGAAAAAGACGGAACGTGGTCGGAATTGACATGATTCGAAACAACCGAATTGGACAACTTTAGGATAGAAGTACAACATACGTCCTCTACGATAAACTTGAATATATCAAAGGGCTAATCAGAAGCCGTAAATTGAAGAAGGACAGACAACACAATTGCCAAAGGAAAATGACAAAATGACAAACAACGATCTACAAAAGACTACACAGAAAACAAAAGATCGAGCAACACAACCCCACTAAAACACGGGGGTGAACTCAGGTGCTCCGGAAGGATTTGTAGTTCCTGTTCCACTAGCGATTCTATAGTTTTATGATATTTTACAAGTAACAAAATGTTTTAATCAGTGGAAAAATCTCCGACCCGTACAAATTTTGAAGATACCAAACGGATAATTTGAAGTCGTAACTCAAAGGACAGACAATACAACAGAAAAGGAAAAAAAAAGACAAAATCCCTAGCACATAGCAGTCATCGCTTAAAACTCTGATATTCTATGTTTTCGATGAAAAAAAAAAAGAAAGCGTTCGATTTCGATATGACGAGATCTGACTGTATTATGTAACCATTTAACATTTACAAATATTGATATTTGCATATCAACCGTGTAATATTTAAATGAATTTATTCGTTGTGAATAGTTTACAGATGGTTGATCAATGAAATAATTTATTAATCATGTTTGTTTTTTCAAATCATTTC
Source organism: Gigantidas platifrons (assembly GCA_002080005.1). Taxonomy (NCBI): domain Eukaryota; kingdom Metazoa; phylum Mollusca; class Bivalvia; order Mytilida; family Modiolidae; genus Gigantidas; species Gigantidas platifrons. The sequence goes on from MJUT01063078.1 coordinate 342,957, forward strand.
ATGGCATATCAAACATGTGTATTGACTATGTAATAATGCCGCTTATAACATTGAGTTTTATGATGACAAAATTATATTGTGATTTCATGGAAAACATTGATGGTATTTTTCCTCATACATATTCATCATATTTAAATTAAATCTTGATCACGTGACTGTAGTTTCAAGCTTGGTGGATTGTTTATTAGATTTGTCAAATAATAGCATACAGTACGGAAGTTTAATGTGTTCGTCAACGATTCGATAATTAAAAGTTATTGTTGATTTCCACAAAGTTTTTCTTCTGTCAAAATTCAAATCAATTTGTTTTGTAACAATTTTACCCATTTCTTTGAAGTCGCGACCATGCAAAAATGAGCATATTTTATTTTATGTGGGAACCTCGAGTTTAGAAGCTAGAAATATAAAGTTAGTCAATAGAATTCCATCTATAATCGAGGAATCTAAATTTATGTAAGTAAATATGCCGCTAAATGTCTTTCATTGTTAAATTTTGTTTCAAACATCACGAGTTTCATGTATTTCAGACATTTGTACATAGACTGTGGGTCAATCAATGGCTCGGCACCTCGGATTTTCATTTCTTCCAGGAACCTCGAATATTTGACTGTTTTCATTAATTTTTATTTCATTTAATTCAGCTTGATTCAATGTATCATTTTTAAGTTCAGACAATGACATGCATGCAATTAGGAATGATATCTTCTATATAGATCATATGAAAATTGCAGACGTCTCGGCGATGCCATCTTAGATATGCAAATTAGCAAATTGCCCCTCATATCTGGCTATGCATGCTTTTGTGGTGATTGTGTTAACATCTACCTACGAATCAGTACCTATCACGAAGCGAACAATCACATCTCACCACAATACATTGAACATACAAAATACCACGACATGGGTACCATGTCCTGTTTTAGGACAAACAATTGACATGGTAAAATACGTTAAGGGGACCCAAGGCTTTCCATGTTTCCAATGGTAATACAGATATACACAAACAATAAAAAAATTAACAGTTTCACTTTTACTCAAGGAGACCAAGCACTATTACAAAATATAAAAAAACAGAAAAATGAACAGAAAAATAGCAAGATGTGTGAATGTTCATACACTTTGTGTAGCTAAGATGGTTGGATATGTTTGTTCCGAGAAGAAAGTCGACTTGTGATACAATTCTATCACAATGGTTGGTTTTAATAATTTTTATTTTATCACCGTGAATTACTACAGTCAAACCTGCCCATGCGGTCACTTGTATTAAAAGGTCACTTTTTTTTTTTTTTTTTTTT
>MJUT01063078.1:344259-360179 GCA_002080005.1 Gigantidas platifrons
AATTTCAGATCATTTTATTAAAAAGCCCTGCTATATAATTACCCTATGTAGCCCAGGGGAGATACATAGGGGCCCCTGTGGTTTACATAACTCATTTGACCAGGGAAAATATCAAAATGAGTTAAAAAAAATACACTCCCTTTCATTCACAAAATGAAAATTACAAACATACATGTACATTTACTTTAACAACATGTATCATCATTTTGTCTTCTCACAAAAGAGTTTGGGTTATCAATAATTAAATTAATAATTACGACCAATCCGGTCAATTAAAATTTTACTGGACAACCTTATTTTACCTATGATTTCTTACCCCTCAGTGTACCCCACTTATGTGTCGCCCTATTTATTAAATACGTAACAGTCACAGCAGCATGGGTTTGATGTGTTGAATAGGATAATTATAGTGTATATTAAAAAGATGGATTTAATTCTATATTATATATATAACTGGTTTAACTATTGTGTGCAGACAGTAATAATGTAAGTACAGTTAATTATCAATAAGAGCAATAGGAAGTTGATACAATTGTTAGCCTGGTAGTTGAAACTAAAATACAAAAAAAAAATGTATATAAACAATTTGCACATGCTACAGAAGCTTCAATTTGTTGGAGTGTCTACGTAATTATACCCGTGTACAAAATGAGTTTTTCAATTCTATAAATGTATCATCATCATAAATAGCAGATAGAAACGACAATTCATTTTTTAACAAATTAATAATTCTAATTTTACTCATAGTCTTTTTCTGATATTTAACAACATTTCTTTCTTTCCAAATAAAATATTTTGTAGACAACAAAATAGTGTTCACCAACTTTGCAATTTTCTTCAATTTTTTATAAAAAATTCTTAAACATATATTTTTTTCAGATTTTTCCGCCAATATATTAAATTTCCTAAGAAAAAAGTCATTGAACTTTTCAAAAACTTCTATCCAGACACTGTCAACAAATTTACAATGTACAAATAAATGTAATAAAGTTTCCTTTTCTTTACAAAAATGGCAAGATCCATTGAATGATAAACCCATACGTTGCAGTCTTTCCTCGGTGTACACTATGTTATGTAAAAGTTTGAATTGTAGTTGTTTAGCTTTTCTATTAGCCCGGTTTGAATAAATTATAGCCCAGATAGATTTCCAGGGTAGTTCTGTGTCGAAGTGCGTATCCCATTTGTTTTGACATATAGGAACACCATTCGCCACAAAATAACCCTGAATTTCTCTCAAGCGTAGTTTACTGTTTTCTAATATTTTTTTGTTTTTATAAAACTGATACGAGTTTTTAATTCGAAATGGAAGATTTGCCTTTGCATTTAGTTCGACTGGTTCGGATTTAAGCATTCTTATTAATTCTTGCGGTATGGCTTTCTTTATTCGGCTATATTCTGAAATCCAATTTCTTCTATCATAAAGACTGTTGAATATTTCGGTAGAACTCTTAAAAACATTTGTGTTGTCATCCCATATATCTTCAATTTTCTGTATACCACTTAAACTAAATGAACTAAAAAATAAGGCATTACCGTTATAGCTAAATTTTGCATTTCCAAAAATGTTTTGATCCAAAATGTCTTCCTTTACATACAATGTTTGTGATGCTAAAAAGAAGGACCATGAATCTAAAAGTCTCTGGTAATAGTTAGATATCTTCAAGTTTCCGATATTTTTTAAGTTAGAACATTTACACAAAAAGAAGTCTGACGCGAATTTGTCATCTAGTGAAGTAAGCCAAAATTTCCCTATTGCATTCCAATTATCGGGGTCTGAAGTGATAATTTTATGCATACTTTTAACTCGCTTCGACTTTATAAAATTATTAATATTGACCATTCCCATTCCCCCTTTTTCTTTTGGTAGACAACATATATTTCTCTTAATTTGGTTTGTTTTCCCGTCCCAAATAAAAGACCAGAGTAAATTATTAATTTCACGCTCGTATTTTTCGGGAATACCCCTCATTTCGATTTCGTACCCAATCAAAGATAGAACAAACGATTTTAGAATCAACATTTTCCCCTCATACGTGAAATCTCTGGATTTCCAAACCTCCATGCAGCTTTTTATTTTCTTTATCTTTTCTAGCCAAATGGAATCAATATCGACACTATATCCATGTAATACACGAAGCGCTTTTATAGGTTTTTTTGACCATTTAATATTACGGAACCGTGGATTTTTATTTCGCCATTTACCCAAATACATTCCTACTGTTTTGTTTAAGTTCATCTTGGCGCCAGATGCTTTTTCATAAATATTCAATATTCTAAACGATTCCTCGATAGATTTTTCTGTTTTATTAATAATCTGAGTATCATCAGCAAACATATTCAACTTAGCCTCCCTTCCTGTATGACCACTTCTATGTGGTAGCTCAATCCCTTTTATACGCGGATTCTGCCGAATGGATGCCGCCAAGGGCTCCGCCTGCAATATGTATAACATAGGTCACCTTTTTATTGTCCTGTCATAGAACATTTCATATGAATTTAATAAAAACATTAACGCGTTTCTGGAATAACCGTCATCAGGTACGCTCAAAATAACCTTCATCAGGTACGCTCAAAATAACCTTCATCAGGTACGCTCAAAATAACCTTCATCAGGTACGCTCAAAATAACCTTCATCAGGTACGCTCAAAATCGGAAGGAAAGCAAAATGATTTAAAAGTGTTTGGGAGCTATAGATCCAAAGAGCCTAAACATGATATCTAAAATCTGCTAATGTCACTTATACCTGAGGGAGAGAGAACATTAGTTTTAATAGCAATTATATTATGGTAAATTTCAACAATAAATATATCCAGTAAACCATGTCAGAACCCAAAACACTGCCTACTAGGTCGAATACTCCACCAGGAGAGGTATCGACCCAGTGATAGTAATAAACACGCAGTTATAAATTTAGTGCGCACGACGCGTTTCTGGAATAACCTTTATCGGTGTCTTCAACCTATGCCAACATTTTGAATTAGTAATGTCAAGGTATGCCAACAAACAACAAGGTCGCCTGTCTTGCATGATCACTTTTTCTTTGACCCAAATGTGACCTCTTAATACAGGTTTGATCGAATATACATTGACCATTTAAAAAAAAATGAATGCTAACCCGTTGTATTTCCTACCAGGGGGAGAAAACATATGATTTATTGAATTACAATTAATAGGTGATTGATAGATGGGACTATTATTAATTGAATTATCTTCACTCTCCATTATATATAATTAATAACATAGTCATTACAAGAATATACAGGGATCTAGATATTGCTTTAATATTGTTTAAAACATATCGTTTGTTATAAAAAATGACTCATTACTCATTAAACCAGCCATTAACAATTACTTCTAATTAAATAGAAAAAAAGAGAGTCAAAGACCTTACCAAATACAAATGGAACATTATAGGACAGAAATATTACAAACAATTATAATATGCAATAACGTCATTATTATAAAAGAAAAACAAACAAACAAACAAAATATTTATTGTAACTCAAAGACGGCCATCATATAAACAGAACAATTACCCATGATTAACGTTTACTGAACATTACATTCATTAGAATGACGAGTACGAAGCTGCATTTAATATAATAATAATTTATGATTACAATTATAATACAAAACGTTAGAGAAAACAGATGGGGCAATCAAGAATGGACAAACCAAAGACACATATAACACATACTGTAATAGGGGGTCCGGGTGGCTCAATGAGTTAGATTGTTGGATCTAACAACTCATACAAGTCTATCATCAATACGGCGTGGGTTCGCGCCCGGCTTTGTCAATTACAAAAAGGATGCACTCGACTCGCAGCCGCAAGTGATAAAGTTTACCAGTCGCTTGCCCATGGTCGGTGGTTCTCTCATGGTACTCCGGCTTCCGCCACCACTAAAACTGTTGTTGAAAGTGGCGTTAAAACATCAAATATTCAAATCAAAATCAAATCATACTGTAATAGTTATATACATCTAGATAGTGTACTTACCCATGTGTAAAATAGTTAATATGAATTTTTATTGATGGAGGAAACTGGTGTACTCGGAGAAAGTCCCGACCTGACTGACAAAGTTGATCAAATAATGTTGCATCGAGTACACATAGTCTGAGCGAGATTCGAACAGACAACTTTAGTGGTGATAGGCACTTATTGCACAGGTAATTGTAAATCCAACTACTATGCGAGGACTACGACGACGAGCCCCTGTGACAGTATTGTTATTCCTATTCTTATGAAATTCTCCCAACGAGTACACACTAGTTTGAAGACATACAAATAAATGACGAAATACATGCACTTTCCAAATTCCTTCCGCTAAAAAAAGTCCGTCAAATCCACAATTGACACCAACAACTCTTCAAATACAGTACTGTTATTCCTATTCTTATGAAATTCTCCCAACGTGTACACACTAGTTTGAAAACATTCAAATAAATGACGAAATATATGCACTTTCCAAATTTTCAAAATATGAGATATTTTTAGAATTAGGGGTTCAACTGGAATGATCCGCCATCTTGAAAACGTGAAATCCTGCATGTCATGTGTACAACAATACACACAAATAATTAAAATGCCTACCTTGAAAACTTATTTTAGCTAAACTCTATCAAAATTGAAGCGTACACGAAGCCAATAACGTCTGATCTTTACATTTTAGTTACTTTAAACTGGAAGTCTTCATATGCAGTTACGTTGTTTATGTGCGAAAGTCGTTCAACAATATTCCGCGGAATTTTAATCTTTGTGATTTTTAGACCCAGGGATATGCAAGAATACATTTGTATGTGCAGTATTGCATTATAATGGAGATAACTTATTGTATTTGAAAATTTCACGGCATCAATTGTCAAACTGCGGAATGATGATCGGCATCAATAATAGGTCCTCTGCGTCAAATTAATTGTCGGAATTTTCTGGGTCAGCCATATTGTTTACAAACAAGCGCATTTGGCATATGAATATAGCATTCCTTCAGGCATGTCAACTGCAGATTTGACAGCTCTCGATAGCCAATGAAAGTACGCGTTACATTATAATTGCATTAGAATATAATATTACTATATATAATCTAAGGATACCATTAGATTTTGTTAAATCCTATTTATTTATTTTTATTCTGCCGAAACATTACCACGTGTTTGTAACATTGTTGCCTTTTAACATCCGGGTCGTCCTCATACTCGAAGAATTCCTACGCCTTCCGGTGACCTAATTGAAAGGAAATGCAATAACTGTACGGTTGTCAGAATGTACAGATTATATAAAGCGTATGATTAGATACTTTATATTGTATGTGTGACGTTTGTGTCAGGCAATCAGACAGTTTCATTGAAGAAGTTTAATCTGTTATAACAAACAAGAAAGAATTGTGTGACAATCAAATTTATCTAATACAGTAACAAATCTGCCGTAATCAGCGGTAATTTGACAATCGTAATTGTCCTTATACAAGTGGTCTACTTCAGACTAGGTAGAATGGTATTGACATATTTTTGGCGCCAAAGTATCTAAGATGTATCAAATGAAATAGTGATGGAAATGCAGTGGATTGATGTGGGTAAAGTGTCCATCAGTAACCAACATAGAATACCTTTTAGCGAGTAGTCAGTTTAACTACAAGCATTCACTAACCCTGATATGGGACTGTCCATGAATACGTTATTTTTGTGATAGTCTTTGGTTTTCTTGTTTAGTGGAACCAATTTGTTTCATGTTGTTTAATTGTTTGTCTGTATCTACTGCAGTTAGATCCAATTATCAAGATGGAGAGGTTTCGGATCCCAGTAACAGGGTTAGCACCAACACATTTGTGGCTGTCCCAACCAACCCAGAACCTGGATTTCCATTAGCATAACATATTCTAGTCATTTTTGTGTTAATCAGTTTGATGTGACAGGTGGTTCTTTGTTTTGTTGATATTGGTGGAATTCTTGATAGTAAGTGTGTAAACTTTCTTTTCCTATTAAATAATTGGCAAATATTTGGATGTGATTTCCTAATTCGTTGGAAGTCTTCACTACGATTGCTTGATGCTTTTTTGCCTTATCCTCTTTACTTTAACTCTATTTTCCACAATGTATGTCTTATATCTTGACGAATAGTTTTAGCTCTAAGAAAAAGGCGATTACCCTGAGAAAACCATCGACCTGTCAGAAGTCACTCACAAAGGTTATCGAGTACACCTCGCCACGAACTCACATCTTCATCGATGATAGTCATTAATTACATAGGTAAACATGCAAAGCCAGCTACAAAACGATTCCCGTCATCATGTTGACCACATTGTCTTGTATCTTGAGTAATAACAAATCGATTATGTTTTGATCAAACTATGTCGTCTGTTGTGATCGAGTAGCGTGCAGACTGTGACAGTCATTAACGTTTCATTTGTACGACAAAACAAATAATTAACATAGCATAATTAAAGGGGACATAATTCCCGCCACCACGTTGACCTTGTCTGATATTTTGAGTTAATTAATTTTGCTACACATAAATGCATTCCCTTTTCATACAAAAATATACCCTAATATCTTTTGAAAAAAATCTCTATTTTTATGATAAGCAATGGTAACACCTAAGGTTTTACCTGAAAGTATTAATACCTAAGGATTAACAGCATACGGTGTCACCATGCGGTCAATCAAAACAGGAAGATTTCACTTTGTATACATTTTCAAAGTGTGAATCTTGAATACATAGATTTTCTAAGATGTTGCTAAGCAGGCCAGAAATGCTTGCTAAAACAACAAGAATGTAGAAGTCTACATGAGTGTTCATGATGGATTTCTCCAATAAACTTCAGCAGTAAAGGGACTTGCTAGCCAAATAATATAAAGTCTTTATTGTAAGACAAATAACCAAATCAGCTCAGGTCGCGTATGCCTCAGGGAGAAGACAATTAGAATTAATAATAAAAATATTATTTAGGAACTGTAAAATCCAATGATTAATATATCAAATAAATCAGGCCAGCGCGGAAGCATTTTCCATTCATAGACGAAAGATACCCTCGGGAACTAACTGTTCACTAGCAGAAGCATAGACCCAGTGATAGTAAAAATAACGTAAAATATTTTATGAACGAAAATAAAACATTTATATTCTCCATTGTTACTCATCAATATAATTTGCGTGTTTGTGAATAAAATAAAATTTGTCAGTACAAATTTTTGTAGAGACAATGATAATTTTCTGTGAATCTAGGCATCGTACCAATTGTTTGAAGAGAAAATAATATATTCTTTAAATCTGCGATTTATGTAGGTTGTTAAACTACAGATAGGATTACGCTATTAGTTTAACTCGTGTACTGAAATAGCTAAATAAAATCGTGGTAAATGAAAAAAAAAGTGACTGAAGTCTTAACGTTGCAAGGCGTTGATCTTTAAATATTATAGTGATTACATCTCGTGTACTGAAAAAGCTAAATAAAATATTGTAAAATGGAATATAAAAAAAATAAAAAAGTGACTGAAGTCTTAACGTTGCAAGGCGTTGATCTTTAAATATTATAGTGATTACATCTCGTGTACTGAAAAAGCTAAATAAAATATTGTATAATGGAATATAAAAAAAAATAAAAAAGTGACTGAAGTCTTAACGTTGCAAGGCGTTGATCTTTAAATATTATAGTGATTACATCTCGTGTACTGAAAAAGCTAAATAAAATATTGTATAATGGAATATAAAAAAAATAAAAAAGTGACTGAAGTCTTAACGTTGTAAGGTGTTGATCTTTAAATATTATAGTGATTGCATCTCGTGTATTGAAATAGCTACCTAAAACAATCATGAAAAATGGAAAATAAAAAAGGTGATGAAATCTTAACATTGCAAGGCGTTGATCTTTAAATATAATAGTGATTGCATCTCGTGTACTGAAATAGCTAAGTAAAATCTTGTAAAATTGGGGGAAAAAAAGAAAAAAAAGTGACGAAGTCTTCTCTTTGCAAGGAGTTGCTCTTTAGATATTATAGTGGTTATATTGCTGTTGGGAATAAGACAACTAATTATAACAACTCTTCATTTCAACCCATTGGTAAATAATGCCTCCCTAATCTAATCGTTTCGTGTTAGATTCTCGTTTTATTAAACACTATAGCATATATATAATCTTTTAATTATACTTTATCTGTTAAACGTTTGTTCTAATAAAAAAAAACTACAAGACAAAATAATTACTTTTCAACATTTAAAACAAACAAAATGGAAGTGTTTGAAGATACCAAAGGAGTAATCAGGATCCGTAAATTGAAGAAGGACAGACAACACTGGCCAAAAGAAAAAAAAACAAAGGGACAAACAGCGATCTACAAAACATTACATATAACCACTTATTTTAATCCCCCTAAAAAGAGTTTAGCACCACCACTGTTTATTGCAGTGCCTGTACCATTCCAGGAAAGTGAACAATCATGTATTTATGTGTATTGACTTGACCTTTTTCTACGCTTTTTGACTTTAGTTTGGAACTGTTCTGACAGTGTGCTATTTTTTCCTTTATTTTATTGGTATTGCATGTATGGGTTAGGGGTTATGGTACTTAACGCCACTTTCAAGTATATTTCAGTTATATCGTGACGGCCAGTTTTATTGCTGGAGGAAACCGGAGTTTCCAGAGGAAACCAATGACCTGCCGCAAGCCACTGCCAAACTTGATCACACAATGTTGCATCGAGTACACCTCGCCTGAGCGGGATTCGAACTCACAACTTTAGTGTTGATAGGCACTGTGCATACAAACAATGGCATTTGTTCTAATTAATAATAACCAATAAATATGCATGATATAAAATACATCAATAACATGATGCCATATTAATGACACTTAAATTATATTCTAAGCGTGAAGAGTTTTAAACAGCAGACAGGCGCCTCGTTGTAAATCCGTTGTAAGATGTTGTAATTTCCTTATTAGGTTTGATTATGAGTTTCGCAGCATTTTGTCATCAGTTTTCAATTAGTTTTGTTTGGTAAGATGTCTGATTGTACTATAAATAGATTTATAAGGAGGTGTTTTTTTATCGGTTTTCTATAAAAGTGTCAATATGTTCTAATACAATATTGTTTTAGATTCCAGACAAATCTGTTTCATTTTGAAGAATTAATGGAAAATATGAGAAAAGTAATGATTCATAGATAATTTGTTTATCATATAAACCAAAGACTAAATTGACGTAACGTCGTTGGTTAGTGTTCAATGGACTGATTCATAAAAGCTGTTTTCGTCCTAAAATGTTTTTCTCTTAAGGTATTACACAGACACCATTTAAAACTAAGATTCTACTCAATCAAAGTATGAAATTATCATTAACCATTTTCAAGTAGGATTTACTTTGAAACTGTTTACCTGTAGATTAAGAATATTTGAATAACTATCACTTACATTTCAATTATGTCACTTTACTGCTAACCCTTCCGGAGCACCTGAGTTCACTTCCGGTTTAGTGAGGTTCGTAGTATTCGATTTTTAGTTTTAGTTTTGTAGATCGTTGTTTGTCCATTTGTCCTTTTTCTTTTGGTGATTGTGTTGGCTGTCCTTCTTTGATTGACGGATTCTGATTACCCCATTGGTATCTTCAAACTCTTCTTAGCGAACTGAACTGGAAAGCATAAACCTCGATTAAATCTGTAATGCAATTACAGATAATTGCATGTACATTTAACGTAATTTTAAGTGTCAATTAAATTTGATCAAAATGTGTTCAACCCTGTCCAGAGTTTTGAAGTTTAATTTTAAGAATGCCATATTGATTGCAAGGCAAAACAAATTACCATATATTTCAAATAAATATAAGTCTTTTCCTCTACATCTTTTTCCGTTTTAATTTGAGAAACATACACTGGGAAAGGTCAACAATTCTATTACCAAACTCTCCAATATAGTTTTCCTGTTTATTTTGATCATTCGCAACTAATAGCTGCAACAAACAGTATTTTTGTTGCAAATTATATTAAACTAGCTTGAACCATGTTGGTCTCTAAGTAACACATTTTAAACTATATGGTGCAATCAGTTTTATGGGTACCATTATTGTTGCATTTGTTTTTATACATTAAAAAATCCATACTTCAGTCTATCCTTCTATTAACACGAATCATTTTTCATCCCGCTTTATTTAATTTTCCAACACGTTCATAAGCGCTTTTATTACTTCGTTATTCCGTTAAAGACGTAACCAATTATATTTCTCGTACCAAACGGCGTGAGGCAGAACTAATTGCTTTAGTATTGTGTGATCTGATTTGATAATCTTATAGATTGCATTTATTGATGCCTAGGCCTATTCTTCTCAACAGAAACTGAATTAAGTGGTAATTGATAAAAGATTCTAGTATGTCATTACACCAAGTTCACTTGTACACTTGAAAAACATGCTCTCTCCCTATCTTTTATCTTATAAAGGCAATGCTTATTCATGGTTGAAATTAATATAGGGCAAGTATTTCTGTTTACAAGACAACGGAATAAGATTGTTATCGTTGTATATATTGAGGTGCCATTAAAAGAAGAAAAAAACAGGTGTAGAATTACGTTATGGGCTGAAGTAAAGAGTACTGTTAAGGACCATTTCGCACTCATCTTAAGGTATGGGTTATGGTCATAATTGACGATCCAATTGTGGTTGTGAAATGTAGAACAAAAATAAATACATGTTAGAGAATACCAAAGGGGCAATCAAAAATGGACAATCAAGAGAAACTTGCAATCCAGGGCACACAATAGGAAGGAAAGAAACACCACAATATTATGTTGGACACCATTATACGCAAACAAACACAAATAACGTAAAAAAGACGTTAGCCCTCCTACAAACAACTGAAGGTAAAGACGAACCAAACAAACACAAATAACGTAAAAAAGACATTAGCCCTCCTACAAACAACTGAAGGTAAAGACGAATTGAAAATTGTTTTTATGTGGAAAGTACAACGGATATCACAACACGACACTCAGAACGCCGTTCCTTTACTTTATCTTGTGTCCAAGTGTGATGTTGGAAAGTTTTTTATGTCCATTTTTATCCATACCATTTCTTACTTAGTACAATAAAATATCTGGATTGGTGCCTCAGAAGGTAATGTTTGTGTGTCATGAAATCACAGTTCTTATTAGTCATAGAAATATGGCTGTATCAAATTCAGACCAGAATACAAGATAAACAACTTATGTTGTCGACCAGCACATTTGTATGAATATTGGTTGATTGTAAGCTGCATATATATCATGAACAAGAACAATTTCAACAACATATAAACATACAGATATGAGGAAGAATTGGGACAACCGGGTAACAACTTCCGACTACCAGTAGAAAAATATGGGATGTCGGGTTGGGACGATCAAAAATAGTGTTTTACTCCTATTCTCTTTCGATTCAAAAAGTATATATCTAATGTAGTGCACATGACGCGTTTCTGGAGTAACTTTCATTAGGTGCGCTCAAAACCAAAACAATTGAAAGCCAAATATTTTTTTTAATCGGTCCTAGAAAGCCAAAGGCCCCGTCACTAAGGATTATACTTTCATTGATTTAATTGAAAGGGGTATATACTATTAGCGAGAAACTTTAACCAAATCAGGGGTTTCATGAAATTCAGCTAGGTTCTGATAGTGATTACGTCAATCGAAACATATATATGGTCTTTTGTAACACAGACATTTCGTAGCGGCCAACCAGGTCATGTAAAATAACTAGAAATATCTCACGCAAAAAAATTAATATGAAAACAATTATTTTGCTCGTTGCACAAGGATAATGGACAATTAGTTTGACCACATTTTTGTTCGTTGCACAAGATTAGCTTTCCCCTAATTCCTGATAGTAATTACTCTCTGGTATTTATTGTGGTCAGTTATATATTTATTACTATATATAGGACATTACTTAATCTAATGGAATCGTAAAAGTCCAGAATGCCCAGTTACTAACATGATTGGAAAAGAAATGTATATATCTAATTGAAGTGCCGTGTGGGGGTGTCCTCTACCATTTCCGCGTAAAAACGATGTTGGATTAGTCTCGACTCTCATTTGTTTGTAATGGGGTACATGTTTTGTTTATGTAATTTGTATTTATTTACTGGTATTCAACACGATTCTTCTATCAGGTGATGTTTGTGTTGTTTAACAGTAACACGACGGGTGAAGCAGGAACTGCTATCCCTTCCGGAGCACCTGAGTTCATCCCTGGTTTTAATGGGGGTTCGCGTTGCTCGATCTTTAGTTTTCGGTCTTGTTGATTGTTGCTTGTCCTTTTTCATTTGGTCATTGTGTTGTTGTCTATCCTCGAGTTACGGCTTCTGTTTACACCTTTGGTATCTTCAAACTATTCGTTGACTTCTAACCTCATGCCTAACAGCAACGACCTTGTCTCGCGCCGTGATACCCACCTCAAATGTTTTAGACCCCTCCTCATGGTCGGAGACTTCAAATGGCGGAAATGAATTTGCTCTGTCATTTAGCCTGGTAGTCACAAAAAGCTGGAAAAATTGATAAGACAAAAGTTTGAATATATCAAAGTGACACCAATACTTAAACTTATCTTTGCAGGTAATTGGTTACCCATTTTGATGTTTTGAAAAACTGGAAAACAGAATTAAAACGAATATGTCATAATTGATAGCCTTCATCAGGTATCCTCAAAGCAACGATATTTGAAAGCCAAATAATTTTAAAGTCTTTGGAAGAAAGAAAACCACACGGCCTAAACAGGATAGCCACAATCGGCTGAGACCACATATGGAAGTTGTATTGAGTACATCTTGCCATAATCTGGAAACGAATTCACAATCTTTACTATTGATAGGCATTGATTATATACCATACGATCGCTGCCACGAAAACTCCTTTATCTTAGTAGAGTGCCAAACCTGCCTTAATATGTACATGTATAAACACAAATAACTTGGGAGCAATTTAAAAACTGTATCCTTTTCAAACATAACGCGTGAATTGTAGGTGGGCTCATGTCTTATTTACGTTATTTGTGTGTGTTTGCGTATAATGATGTCCAGCACATATTGTGTTGTATTTTTAATTTGTTTGTCTTGTGTACCATATCTTGTCAGTTTCTCTGGATTGTCCATTTTTTATTGCCCCTTCTGTATTCTCTTACATTTATTTACAGTTTCTCTGGCTTGGCCATTTTCGATTGCCCTTCGGTATTATCTAACGTTTATTTTTGTAGTAGATCAAACCATTGAAGTGTATCTTTAAATTATTTTATTTTTAAAGCGGTAGCTATCTAAAATGCCTGTAGATATTACTTCGAGACAGTTCTTCGTTGTTCTTAGTTATTAACGTTGCGTGCAAAACAAATTGTTGTTATGTTATAATTTCTCACCGGCTGGGGATTACAAGATCTTCCACACTCTCGACGAGGACGCTAAGCATTACACCACAGTGGCTGTTCCTATGGATGTGTAATTTATATAATTAAACATAACTGTCGATAAAGATTCCATCTGACACAAGAAATATAAAAGTCGCATCGATTTATCTTCAAGTGAATGAATGTTTGATGAATAAACTGTTGTCAAATCAATTTTCATTTTACGGCCAATAAGTTATCTACAAAAGATCCAGGTTTTGCTATCTTTACAATATTAACACGATTTAACAATCAAAGTCAGAAATCGAAAAACAGTTATCGCCCTTTGATGGGAATCATTTGTGTAAAGGTTGAAAATGTGTATGCAAGAGTTAAATATCAACAGATTGGAAAGGAAATTGACAGAGTAAATTTGAATAATGACATGTCAAATTGATCATGTTTAAAAGTTAAAACAAATACAACAAATGAATTAAAATGTCGGATGCCAATTAAAGTGAAAAAAGAACTGTCATGCAGGGCATGGGTATTACAACATTTTGATGTATGTTTTTACGTGAAAATGCTATGAAACTGTAAACATGAATTTGACCAAAAGTATTGAATAAGCTCCAATAAAGTAATAACCACAGTATTATTCAAGAAAGGTTTATAATTCATAGTCAATTAGAGTCGAACACCTTTATTTCGAATTCGGGAAAAAATGTTGGTTTCTTTCCGTGGACAAACCTAATGTCCATCATTGTAGTAGTGGTCATTGTCCGCCATTCCACTTAGACACAGCGACGACCGACCGATCGTATTTGAAACCTAAAAGGTTAAGACACGTAACACAATATTAAAATAGCTGGAAGAATGGATTAATGCTGAATCGCTAATGGCAAAGCAAAACAAACCAACAATAAAAATAAAATGCATTTTACTTTTGATTTCTTTAATTGCACGCGTGACCACCATATGATGATATTGCGTAATGGAGATGTGATAATGGTTTATTGACCTACATTGTATATTTGTATAATGTTAAGTGAACGATAACTCCCGAGAGTATCGATAAAGTGTTACCATGCTAATGTGGTCTGTAAATTTGTAAACAAGGTTGCTTCAGCAAAAGTTCAGAAGACATTGTTGTGCCTGTTCCAGATCAGGTTTTGGATTTCCAAGGTCATATGTCGTGGTCTTTTCTGATGTTAAATATTTTGAGGTGAGAGGTGATTGTTCTTTTTCTTCATATTGATGGAATTGTTGACCATCATTTTTTTTAATTGTATTTTCATGATGTTTACAAACTCGGGGTTTTTCATCTATTGTTTTACCAATAGATCAAGGGTATATCATCTTGTTCAATTCCGGAAGTTATATTCAATTCCTATCAATATATCTAATTTACATCACCATGACCGATTGCTTCAATTAAGAAATAAATCATGGAAGCCAGAATGTGTATTGAGTTTTAACATGGGTTGACGGATAATAGTATTTTATCCCGAGCCAGAATACTAATATCCGCCAACCTATGTTAAAACTCAAAACACATTCTGGCTTCCATGAATTATTTCGATTCTGATATGTCTAAGAGTACAAATACGACAGTACACTTTGATTGGAAGACTATAATTTATATTTACGTTTTCGGACAATGTCGTGCACAATTTATGCTGTCAAATTTGAGCAGACGATAATTCATCGAAATGTACATTTACGACGTGAAAGTCAGTCACATGCACCGGCGCATGTGCCAATGAGATTATGCCCAATCGATAAATCGCTCGTTTGTTTACAAAGCGAAATAAGGACGTCATTTAGAAAGAGGTATAATTTCTACTAACTGATCAAGGCTACAACTCATTAGTCGGTGGCATCAGTGGGTTCCACTTCCTATCAATAGATCCACGTTGGATGACAGTTGTTGATTTTGTCAGTGTGGTCTAATTTATATCAATAGAATCGGGTTACACTAACTTGATCAGGGTCTAATTTCTATCTATAGACCCGTGTTGCATCATATCCCTCTACTGATTTCAATGGAGTCTAATTGATATCAGTAGATCCGGGTTACACTAACTTGATCGGGGTCTAATTTTCATTGATAGACCCATGTTGCATCATATCCCTCTACTGATTTCAATGGAGTCTAATTGATATCAATAGGCCCAAGTTACATCATATTCATAGTGTGACACAGCGGGGTTTAATGACTACCACAATACCCAACCTAGATGGTACTCATTTTTGTTTTAGTGGAGCATAACTGCATTAATGTAAATTTCACAGTTATCCAGGTTGTACAGTATGAGGTGTCAAAAGCCCTATGTAAACGTTAGAGAAAACCCGTTTTTTAAGGTTTTTTGAAACATCATACTGTATAAGCAATAAAGAATGGACAATCCAGAAATAGGGGTAACATTGGACATATGTCACAGAACGAAGACAAACGAAACAAAAAACACTACACAGAAATAAACGTTGGAAAAACTAAAGGGGCAATCAAGAATGGACAATCCAGAGAAAATGGCAACATTGGACATGCACGACACAGAATGAAGTCAAACAAAACAAAAAACAC
>MJUT01063078.1:361198-371498 GCA_002080005.1 Gigantidas platifrons
CAAAAAACACAACACAGAAATAAACGTTGGAAAAACCAAAGGGGCAATCAAGAATGGACAATCCAGAAACAATGGCAACATTGGACATGCACGACACAGAATGAAGTCAAACAACACAACACAGAAATAAACGTTGGAAAACACAAAAGGGCAATCAAGAATGGACAATCCAGAGACAATGGCAACATTGAACATGCACGACACAGAATCAAGTCAAACAAAAGAAAAACACAAAAGGAAAAACTAATCTCCGGGGCATGATACGTCTTTCCATATTTCTAAGTTAAATTTCCTTTCAAAAAATTAGCACAGATAGCTAATCCATTATTTAAACAGATTATCTAGACAGATGAAGACTTTAGACTTCATGTTCCCTATAGCAAATTAATGTGTTTTAATATGCCATCTTGTGCTGAAGTAAATTGCAACTGCGCAAATAAAGTCATTTAAATTGGAATTTACAATTTACAAATGGCTTTTGTAAGACATCGTGATTTGAAAAAAATAATAAAACAATTCAAATCATGACAGAGGCAATGATCTAGAGAATGTTTCAATTCGGAAAGTGACAGGGAAAGAACTACTATATATACAGTCAAACCTGTCCATGCAGTCATCTCTATTAAGAAGTCACATGCATTAAAAGGTGACCCTGTCATAACAAATCATGTGAATTGAACCTCATTTAAGAGGTCACATGTCAAATAAGGCCAGTTTTTCTTCGTTCCAAATGTGACCTCTTAATACAGGTCGGACTATACATCTATAGAAGATCGTGGTCTACACAAATTGTACACAATTTAACATTTGATAAATAATGACACGAGTCCGCACATTGAATAACACTTACATTAGAACATGGGGTGACTTTTAAAATTGAAAACTGGGTGCTATTTTTATCAAAATGTGTGTTGATATTTGAGTCAGAAAATGGGTTTCCTCTTAATTTAAAACAATGGACTTACACTTGAATTTGAACACTGAGTGATAATTGAATCGGAACATATGTTGACACTTGAATCAGATTAGTGGATTTAAACTTAAATTTGAACTTTAGATGACAATTGAATCAGAACATGTATTGACACTTTAAATCAGAACATGGGTTGGCACATCAATCAAATAAAGAACATGGATTAACACGTGCATCAAATAAAGAACATGGATTGACTCGTGAATCAAATAAAAAACATGGATTGATTGATTCGTGAATCAAATACAGAACATGGATTGACATATGAATCAAATAAAGAACATGGATTGACACGTATGAATCAAATAAAGAACACGGATTGACTATGAATCAAATAAAGAACATGGATTGACACGTATGAATCAAATAAAGAACACGGATTGACTATGAATCAAATAAAGAACATGCATTGACTCGTGCATCAAATAAAGAACATGGATTGACACATGAATCAAATAAAGAACATGCATTGACACATAAATCAAATGAAGAACATGGATTGACACATGAATCAAATACATAACATGCATTGGCACATGAATCAAATAAAGAACATGGATTGACTCGTAAATCAAATAAAGAACATGGATTGACACATGAATCAAATAAAGAACATTGATTGACACATGAATCAAATAAAGAACATGGATTAATACTTGAATCAGAACATGGAGTGACATATACACCAGACCAATTGGGTGACACTTTAATCAAAACATGTGTTATTACTTACTTCATAAGTTGAGTTGACAATTAAAGCAAACATGGGATGACACTTGTAACAGCTATTATAAAAAAAATATAAGTTCAAATTTGAAAGAGTAAAGTTGTTGTAATGATATACGAAAAATACCTCAATTACGTGTTCGATGTACACAACGTTCTGGCTGGAGATTCGATTTAACCAGTAGTCGCTCGCTGCTTATTGTATTGATATCGCGTTTGTGTATCCGCAACAACATGGTCCAAAATTTGTCGACACATCACAATCAACAATGTAAGAATATATGTTTGGATAACAAAGTACTAGTCGTGGGCATGCACATATTTGATTGATTTTTTTTTTTATTTTTGGTGTTTAACGCCACTTTCAGCAATATTTCAGCTATATCATGGCGACCAGTTTTAGTGGTGGAAGAGGCCGGAGTACCTGAAGAGAACCACCGACCATGGGCAAGTAACTGGTAATTGGTAAACTTTATCACTTGCGACTTCGAGTCGAGTGCACCCTTTTTGTAATCTATAAAGCCGGGCTCTAGAACCCACGCCGTCTTGGTGATAGGCTTGTATGAGTTGTTAAGTAATCCAACTACCTAACTCATTGAGCCACCCGGGCACATATTTAGGTTGTTGAATAAACGTTTGGGAATGCCAAAAGCGCAATCAAAATTGGACAATTCAAAGAAACTGGCAACATAGGGTACACAATATGAAGACAAACCAAACAAAAAACACAACACAATATGTGTTGGACATCTCTATGCGCAAACAGACACAAATAACGTAAATAACACATGAACCCTCCTACAAATAACTGGAGGTAAAGACGAACCGAACATCGTTTTTATGCGCAAATCGTAACGGACATGTTGCTGTTTGCGTTAGCGCGTGATGATATTAATATCTTGTAGCTATATAGCATGGTTTGTTTCCGGCGCTGGTGCAATTCAATAAATATAGTTATGCTTGATCTTACAAATCCTAAATAATGTAATTTATCAAAGCTAATTACAATTTCAATATCTCTAAGGCATAATATACAACGGTAGCTAATTATGGTTTTACAATCTTTTAACTATGAACGTACCTGTTGAAGGTCATTGCAGAAAATCAATGTGCACACTAATAAAAACGTAAATATCACATTTCGTGCACACGACACGCATTTCTGAAATAACCTTCATCAGGCACATTTAACTCGAAAGATTGGAAAGCAAAGTAATCTAAATTAGATATTTTCGTTTTTATGCAATGTCTTTTGTTTCACACTACTTTTCATATAGGGACCGTCGTGGTCGTAATGGTATGGTAGTTGAATTTACAACTACCTGTGCAATCAGTGCCTATCACCACTAAAGTTTTGAGTTCGAATCCCGTTCATGGAGAGGTGTAATCGATACAAAATTATGTGATAAAGGTTATTGCAGAAAATCGCTATGGACACTAAATTAGATTTCTACCTTTTTCATACTGCTTTTCATATAGACAATTTCGTGATCAATCATAAAAGGGGGGAATATACTTGCTACATTTATAGAAATCGGACAATATGATCATCATGATAAAGCAGCCATTGTAAATCTGAACTATAGTGATAAACATTGATTTACTAAAAAAAACAATTATCTCTCAACAATTGCCTACTGTTAATAATTCGATTTTTGTGAGAACTGATTTTTGAATTAAGAAAATTATTAATGGACTATTTGATGCATGATTTGTGTACTTTTATTTAAAAATAAATAGCAAAGATGTGATTCGATTCTCTTTTACTGAAGAAACGTTTTTTAGAGAAACTCCAATTAAAAAAATAATGTTAGCTATGGTTAATCAAGCATATTAATATGACGCATGTTCTGTTTTCGTTCTTTATCATTTAAGTGTAATTTTCTTTTAAGAACAGAGGGAAAAAATACATTACAAGAAAATTGATAAATATAAAAAATGACACACTTCCGGAACAGTTCCAAATTCGAATGAAAAGGAATCGTAGAAAGAGGCAACACCAATGCCCCTAGCACACAAATGCATGACCGTTCACGTTCCTGGAATGGTACAGACACTTCAATACAAAGTGGCGGTGTTACACTGGTTTCATGGACACTAACAATTTTTTTTTTTTTTTCTGAAATAGCGCTGGCAATATAGGAATTCTCGTAACACTATTATTGCATGTTTGGACGTACACATAATTACGTTCCCTGTTAAAATAATGAATTTATAATTAAAAATGTTTGTTTTTTTTGTAACTGAGAAATATAGTCTGACTGTACGTTCATTGATCCCGTTATGACGTCAGGGTATTTGTAGAATGATATCACCTGTGTATCTATATTTAGCTTACACCCATATCTGATATAGCACTGTGAAGGTATTATTCTGATGATATCCGTATTTGCAGGAGTATCTCATCTTGGTATTTGTATTTATATATAATATATTATATGCTATATACAATCTGGGCTAACTACAATGTTTTCTTAGTTTACGCTGTCAGTGGCAACCATTGCGGTTTACAATATAATTACGACACTATTTAAGGACAATTCGTAAGAGCCAATAAAATATTTGAATTCTGTAAATAACTGATGACGCCTTGTCGATCCAGTGGTAAAGAAAGCTTTTCCAGTCAGAATCAGAAACTGATCCTTTGTGAGTAGAGATATGTAGTGATGTTGTCATAGAAACATCACTCGGAACATTTCAGATACTTTCGATAATCAATTGATCGACTGGATACCCATTGACTTTCATTACCTGTGATTCCAGTACAAGATCAAATAATCTAGAATTAGTTTCTATAATTTCCTACAATGCTGTTTCTATCAAGATCTTATTGATATTTTATAAGTAAACTATGACGTTCTGACATTTTGAAACAAGCACTACAGTTAGAGATAACTGTAATCTATGTTAGTAATGGCAGAAATAGGATTTACATCCGAGTTTAGAAGAAAAAAAGATTCCATTCATTTCTTGATTTATATTGTATATTGTAAATTTAGAAACAAAATGACATCTTAAAGACGTCATTAAGTCAAAAAAACATACTTGTTGTAGACGAAATATGATTATTAAAGTCTATATATAGATGAACGGTATTGTTTCAAGCATAGAAGATAAAAGGACATCATAGATAGTTTAGTTTGCACCACACGACATCAATCGTCAATCATTCTAGTGGGATCAGACATACCTTAAGGAAAGCTAAAAGATACAAATGGGTTAATAAGATGTCGTTAATTGAAGACACACAGACAGAAAAAATGGTCTAAAGAAAACAAAGCGAAAAAGACAAACAATGATTTCCGAAACACTACATATGGTACCAAAGATTGAACGCGAACCCCACAAAAACCGCTACACAAAACTACTTTTGACGGGTTCTGCTTCCATGTACCTCGTTGGTTATCTGCAAATTAGTTCCCTTATGATTGGCAAAAAAAAACCCAGTGCGTCTGTTTCTAGTCATATAAATTCCTGCTATTTTAAAGAATATGTAACCGGAGACGCCAAATATCCATTCCGTCAATTCTATACAAAGTTATTGGAGACGTCATGTGGTGTTGTTTTAATGATCCTAATTGTCTTGCTTACAGTTGAAAGCGCCATTGTGTCAAACAAATTTTATGTAATTCTATATAGACATTGAATGAAATGCATCGTGTTCGACACGTAGGACACAGGGGAAACCTTATATGTATACTGCAGCTATACAAAATGAGCACATGTTGAATTATTCAGTATTGCAATTTGCCGTATTTTTCCTACAACAATAACGTAATTCTCATAAAACTTCGCACCGACCTCTGATGGAAACGTATCATTTTCAACATTTTCAGAAGAAAACATGTATTTAAATTTAGTTTATACTTTGAATCTGTCCTTAGCAACAATTAGCTCACAAATACAGCCAAATCTGTCCATGCGGTCATCTCTATTAAACAGTCGCATGTATTTAAAGGTAACTTTTCTTGTCCTGTCATATAAAATTTCACAGGTCATTTGTCTTATAAGGTCACTTTTTCTTTCTCCCAAATTTGACCTCTTAATACAGGTTTGACTGTATAGCTAATTATAGTTGTCTGTTCAGTGAATGAAAATAGAAAACAAAAATCTATATTCAATGTATCAATGATTTGGATATTTCAATCAATCTATTTGTGGTACTGTGTAAATTATTTGTTGTCACGAACTAACGCATGTTTTATTTGATAGAAAACAATACAATTTGTTTCTCCATATCACGCTTTAGTTTGATCCTTAAGATAACTCACTATAAGATGACATTTATGTTAGTATCTTTATTAATGTATGTATGTATGTATGTGGTATTATTAATTAAAATAAAAACTTTATATATGAAGAATATGTAAGAACCATGCATTCAAGAGTCACACTTGTTAAAAATATAACATACACATGCGACTCGTAAGAAAGGAGAATATATGTTCTGCATGTAAATTCATCATTAGATAATGGACTATATTATTCCTTATGAAATCTTATGATATATCAAGTATTGGAGTGCTTGTTTTAAAATTCAACAGTTTGAAAATGGTTGAGAACAATATAAAGACATATGAAAAGTACATTCGCATCAATTTAAATACGCTTGTTTTGAATCATTTCCATTCCGTCAAAAACTTTTTATTTTCGTCTGCCAAACCACGTGATTATTATGGAATGTTAGGCACTGGACTTCCGATGTCAATATACACAACGAAATCTCCAATCGATAAAGATTTTTTACATTATTTGTATCAAAGATTTCAATGCACAGACTGTACTTCTTTAAAATTAAATTTGTTTTATATCTTTATTTACTCAATTATCCACTTGTGACCGTAAATCGGTCAGTTAAGACATTTCCTTATAATTCTCATTCAAATTGGTATTTATATCAAAGATAAATGCCATGTTTACTTGGGCACTTAAGCCAGATATAATACCAAAACATCGTTTAATTTGATGAAGAAATGTCGGCTCGCTGACCTTTATTGTTTGCATATGTTTTGTAATGGCACCCAAGTCACGATACCTGAAATCGGTCAACCATAAAAAAGTTAGATGGAACACAAATAGGCCTAGGAGATTGTATTTTACAATATTTTTTAATTTGCTTTTCCTATATTTCCCCATATTTTTTATTAAATTGTATTTACTGTCACGTGTTTTCAGCAGATAATATCTCTGTTTTCACGTATCAATTTTATCCATGTCCAATTCCATGTAATTTATATTTAATCATATTTATTACCCACAAATACCCGCTAAAAATCGGAAATTTGTCTAAGGAATTACTTAATTTCAAACCGAAAACAATGCCATTTCCGTTGCTTAATGGAGTTGTAAATATAGGTCAAGATGCGCGGTGGAATGTAAACAAACACAGGATATGCAAATTATCCACTACGGACTGGGGTTTTTTTTCTGGAAATATTTGACTTTGATTATTAAGTCAAAATGGTAGTAGTAAAATGGCACCATTTTGGCACCAAAACCTATAGATATGTTTTCTTATCCTTTTAAATCTCATTGTCGTCTTGATCAAAGTGAAAGTAAATCGATTATCTATTTCTGGACGCAGTTTGCAGGATAAATGACGTCATCGACATCTGAGTTCACGTGACAGTGCATTCCAAAATGGTGATCGATTTTGTCAGCATCATGAAAGGAAAACGACCGGCCTTGATGTATGTCTGTTATCAGACAGACAGTGGGGTACCTAACACCAGTATTTACCCAGCCGTTTTCTTGGTGTTTTCATATTACAATTCCTTACAATCTACCGCATCTACGACTATGATATGTTGACGTTGTCACAGTCTGAATAGCGTAAACAGTAGTCTGCCTAACATTTCAGACGTCAAGACACGAAAAAGACGGAACATGATCGGAATTGACATGATTTGAAACAACCGTATTTAATGTTAGATATATGTTGCATCTGTATTTTTCTGTAATCCGCCATTCATCCATGAACATATTACAGCATTCTAGATCTGTTTTTTATCTTACATTCTTAAGCCCTCTACTGTTTCAAACTGATATATTATAAAGATTGTACTTGACCTTCGCTGATTGGTTGTATTAAATGTGACCTTAATCTGACTTGACCCGATACAATATGATGGTGGATCGCCACATGAAATTAATAAAAATATATTTTACATGAGCGTCGACATTGGTATATATTGTGACATTCGACATGACCTTTTACAACTTGTGAATCATGGAATAAAAGAAACCCAACAGACATAGGATGCTTCGTAATCTAATCTCAGAGTCTACTCCTGCAACTGGAAGAAGAAAATTTTAATATGAGGCGAAAGGTGGGTGTTGTTAACAGTTACTGTCGTGATCGTGGTCACATGGTAGTGGCATTTGCAACTACCTGTACAATCAGTGCCTATCACCACTAAAGTTGTGAGTTCGATCTTCGTTCGTGGCGAGGTGTACTCGATACAACTTTATGTGATAATGTTTGTCAGTGACTTGCGACAGATCGGTGGGTTTTTCTGCTACTTCGGTTTCCTCCACCAATAAAACTGAACGCCACTGAAATAATGTTGAAACTGGCGTCAAATACCATAAACCAACCAATGTTGAAACATTCTTTTCATAATCTAATTTTGATTAAATTTTAATTAGACTGTGTGCACGTACCTACTCTCAGCAAAATAAGATATTGATCAACTCTATATGTTAAATCTGATACTTGTTCTTTGATCATAATCTATTAGCTTTGAAATCAATACACATATATAATGCATTAAAATATCTGTCTCAATGACCTCTATAGCTGACAAGCATATGACTCCCTCACAAAACATGTGCAATTCTTAGTAATAATTAAGTTGGTGAATCCGCACATGATCAATTATTCCAATTATTACTTCCCCTGCAAGGTTCGTATCTATCATTAAATGACAGAATTGACAGTGTATGTGATCTATCATCTGACACACAAAAAAAGAAGAACTTTTGTCAGCAATGTTCTGAAATAAAAGTTCGAAGTCACAGATTTCAGGGATTTAAGAGCCGAGAGGAGCAAGTGGGGTAATTCCCCCTTTCACTTTTCAAAGGGGCATGCAAGACAATGTTTTTGCCCTCCCTCCTTTCCCACTCCCACTTTTAGGGCAAAATTTTACGAAAAGGGGTAATATTAATATAAATGAAAAACATATATTGTCCAGATAACCATGCTATCAGATGAGGCTTTTTGTTTTGTTTGTTTTGTAGGGAGATTGACTTAAGTAGTTTTAATGAATCATTTATTTAGGAACTGTAAATTTCAATAATAAATATATCTAATAAACCATGTCAGTACCGAATCATTGACTACTGAGCGGATCAGATCTCTAGGGGATTAAAAGTCCATCAGCAGTGGTATCACCCACGTGACAGTGATACAAAATGGAGCTATCTATAACTTAGGGTACAAAGACGTCAAAAGAACACTTTCAAAGGTAAGGTCAAGGTCAGCATGACGGGTGGACGAGATGTGTTTTTGGTCTCCGCATTTTATGTTTTTATTGCTGGTTATATCAACAACTATTACAAATTGTCAATTCCCCCTACAAATTTAATATGTAGACATCATTATTTTGACTTTTCTGGTTTAAATTCTTTTCAAAAAAGTGATTTTGGAAAGGTTTTAATCTTTGATATAAAAATATTTTTGACAGTCGAAGTTCATTTTGATCATGGAACTCGTCATGCACGAATGAAAAATATTTTTGTCAACTCTGGTCAGCACACTTTTTCCAAAACCTCTACCGGGTCTCTTTTTCTATTCTTTCTCTTACAAAGTGGTGATATCCATCCACATCCAGGGCCAAATCCATGTAAACGGAATCCAAAATATCCGTGTAGTAAATGTTCAAAGGGCGTCATAAAAAGTAGTTAATCAATCAACTGCTCTATTTGCGACCAGAAAACCCACATAAAATGTACAAATATCACTAGCAACCAAATTTCTAAAGAAAAAACGCAAAATGATGTACACAATTCTTTTATTTGCGATCAATGTACAATCAAATCCCTTCCTTTTAATCAAAATAAAAATGTTGTAGAAGATCAACATCAGTCTTTTGAAGAAAAAATTTTGTTTAACCCAAAACTTCATTTGAAGATTCGGACCATTTTAAATTTTCTAAACAAAGGGGCCTTCATTTTATTCATCTTAATGCTAGGTCACTGCTCCCAAAAATATCAGAATTAAAAATTATTGCATGTAAAACCAAAGCCGCAGTGATATCTATTTCGGAAACATGGCTCGACGATTCTGTTACCGATGCAGAAATCTGGATTGAAAATTACAGTATTGTGAGGAAGGTTAGAACTAGAAATGGCGGTGGAGTTTGCTCTTATATTAGAGATGACATCTCTTTTACTTTAGTACAAGACATCTCAGTCGATGAGCTAGAATCTGTATGGATAGAGTTGTCATTACCTAAAGCCAAACCTATAATAGTAGGAACTTGCTATAGGCCACCAAAGCAAAATAATTTTCTGGAACTGTTTGACCTTATTCTGAACAAAATAAGACCGGAGTGTGAAATCATAATTCTTGGCGATTTTAATATTTGTATGAAAAACAAA
>MJUT01063089.1:1887-30605 GCA_002080005.1 Gigantidas platifrons
AAAATGTCTGATCATTTTGACGCATATACGGCAGCTGTAGTCTCAATTTTTTTTAGAAGAAAATGATTTTGACTTGGAAAATGTGGAAATGCCAGAATTTAATATTCTAGATGTCCAAACAAATGTTCCATATTCCAATGGCAATACAAATGAAAATGTACATCAAACTAAAGCCCAGCCGTGTAGATTTCAGAACGTTTCATTTGAGGACATTGATTCATTCCTTAGTTCGAATTCTGTTACACATGAAATACACACGACTCGGACAATATAATAACACATCGTGCCTGGTTCCTCAGATAAATCGGACTGACATTAGTCACAATTGCAATGAATTTTTCCACAACAACTTTACAAATCCGCCCATATTCAAATAAAATTCAGAAACTCGTCCTTCATTTAAATTTCCAATTTTTTTCATCGAATCGACAACACTTGTTTGAATGTGCGGCCATATTGATTACACACTATCATTGCTCGTAGATTCATACGCGTGGAATGAAATATACAAATTAAATAAAATAATATAAAAGAAATTTTGTGACCGAATACGCATTAAGGATTAAACTCATGGACGGAACAAGTTCCGCCCACTCGTTTAATCCTTATGCGTACTTCGGTCTCTCGTGGTCTTATTTTGATATTCAAAATCTACGATTAGTTATACTATATTTATCTAAAATTTGCGCCATAGTATTTTATTTCCTTTGCATAGAAAAATAAAACTTAAAATTTTAATTATTTATTGAAATTTTCATGCCCCTTGATAATTGTCAACCAAGTATAACCGATGAAAACCTTATTTACAATGGGGTCCTTCACAAATAATAGCTTATGGTCAATACATGACGAATGTACCACCAAAAACAGGTCTCACGACAATAGAAACTATACATGTTTAATAGGTTACCAATGATAAAATTAATCTCATCAGTGCTGCTTAAAGTCAATACTATTAAAAAAAACTATATATACTGAGCTAAAGGACACTTTGATCAAATCATAACATGTATGTACATACAAAATAATGCATTGAAAGAAGACAAGCTCTAATGTATGGACATGTGGTTGTCTCATGGATATAAGGAAACCGAAAGATGGGGATGACAAGTTGTTTGAGTGTAGGGTAGTCTCATATGAAACTGAAATCAAATGATCAAAACTTTATTCTTTTGAAATAACACAGTCATATATATTAAGTAAATTACAATGTCATTATATTAGAACTTAGAAGAAGAGATTGAGCCACCAGCCCACTGAACTATTGTCTTTTCTCAGCACTTGATAAATGGTTCCCAAAGGCAAATTCTTTGAAGGAATAGTCAATATTTGTCGGATCTTGACTTTTTCTTCCAGACAAAAAGTGGCTACCGCAAATCTTTGTGTTGTCAGTCACTACAAATTTATTTTTCCCAGTAAGTGTTCGGCCGGTCGCTCGAATCCATGCATTTCTACGTGACAAAGGTCCCTTTGGAAATTGGTGAAATGCAAAACTTTGCGGTAAATCCGATCGTCTATTATTGCAACCGACAACAGAACAATAATTTCTTCCACCCATCTTCTACATATTTGACCTAATTTAGAAAGCTTAGTTAAGTTTGTTGACAGTATTTGCCGTCCTAAATAATCGATTAAAGCGTCTCAGGTAAAGGTAAATACAAATACACGTGACTGTAGATGTTTATCCGCTTGCTGATTCGTTAGCCCCCAGTAAACGAAATATCGGGAAATATCGCGAGATTACGCGAGCGAGATAATTAGGTCGAACATGCGCAATCGATCGTGAAACTGGAGTATTAAGAATTCAGTTTTTTTTTCCATTTCCCGCAGTTATTATTAAATGACGATATTTCTTAGATGAAGATTACAAATGACAGGAGGTTTAAGTGAACAAATAAGTAATACTAGTTGGACTTATAAGTAGTGTAGCAAAAATTTGTATTACTTTCATTTTCTTTGTTCAACTATGGCTATTCTGAAAATATTTCTCAAGATAAGAATTTTACCTTATCTAACTATCGTCTGTGGATTTATAAATATCCTCCTCAATTAATTTTCTGCACTGATAATTATTTGCAGTAATTAAATTAAAAGATGATATGAATGTTTCTCGGTAGTATAAAGAGCTAGATTTTTACAGACAATTCCACTCGTCCAATTAATGTTATGACTGAGCGCACGTTACTGCGAAGCCGTTTAAATAAACCTAGTTTCTGATTTAATGTGGTTGTTATTAGTTTTTATGATGTCATATCTACATAATCTTTATATCATAATAAACCGTAGGATATGAGGAATAATTTTCCGACAATATTTATGAAATATATTGATATTTATTCTGTCGTATCCCACCACGGAATCCCCCTTCCGTCTTAAAAACGTCCCGTCAGATGTAACATTTCTGTTACAAATTGATAAGATTTTCGGGCATTTAACGAAAACGCATGCACGGAAATCGCACGAAATCTGCTAAGAAAGTAAACGTCAAAATTCTCCCAACGTAATGTCTCGATGGCCGTTTTCTGTTGAGGTTTTTTGTTTTTATCCGCATGTATTTAAGTCCATTCAATGTGTCAGATACTGAACTGAAATGCTGATCACCAACTTTAAAGGCTTTTCCCAATAAATTTAGGTGAAGTTGAGTAAATATTTGTTCACTGTTATGTAGATCTATATTGTAAAAAATAATACAAGAAATTTTGAAGATGACTTTTGAAAGATAAAGAAATATTGACCGAAATACGCAGTCTGAATGAAATGTCCACTTCTTAATTTTACTAAAAAAAAACGTTGCTGGGAATTTTAACGATTTATAACGCAGCACACAAATAAATCATCGAAATTTGTATGTGTCAAGCAGTTAGTTCTATTCAAAGGCTACCATTAATACCAATCATGAGTATATTAAAATTAAAACAAACGCGAACAGAATAAATTATCACTTAAGTTCCACTTGTGAAGCAGGTACAACATTTGGTTTAAAGCGTCACAACGTTGAAAACGTCGCTTTTTAGCGTTACGTTACGTTACGCAACATCTTGCGTTCAGTCTATACGATCAACTTAAAGATAGCTAAAAATGGCATGCAAGACTTCATAGATAGGTTTGGGATAAAAAAAAAATGTATTTACACTATTCTGAAATTCTTGCTTAATCTCAGAAAACCACAACACAACTTATAATAATAGTCTCCCAGAATAGCAACACTGATTAACTAATAATATTAAATTTGTGCCAGGTGTAATGTTACTGTTTCTACTAATCTTAGGCAGTGGATGAGATCGTCTGCTATAGAGTTATCGCTGGGACGAGAACGCATAGTGCACCAGACAATCGCCATTAAAGATGATCATACATAGCTTGAATATATCTGTGTTAACATATATAGCAGGTCCCATAAAACTGATTAATTAATCTTTATCCTTCCAGATGTAGTATAAACTAGTGACGTAAATCTCCAGCCAAATGATAAAGTAGATTTGGCTAGGGATGGTCAATGCATGTTTAATCATATATATATATGCATATTTAGCAGTTTATGTAAATTTGCATCGATTTTTATCAATGCATTCGGAAAGAATAATGTTATATGTCTTCTCTCTTTTTCATATTTCGTTGATTAAAGTACTATCTATACACTAGAACCTGTATTTATTTTTAAATATAATCTATGACTTGAGCAATATCATACAAATAAAAAAGATTGTGGGAAATGGAAAATCAGGGAATTTATTTCCTGATTTTGAATTCTGAATTCCTAAAAAAAAAAAAAGGTCCTTCTTGGCTTTCTTAGAAATGAGAGATTACTTAAATATCAAGAATGGATAATTAATCATTTAAGATCATTTCTATTTATATGAAATAACACATCTTTCCAATGCATCACTGATACATTTGAAGTAACATTTAACTTTCTTCTTAAAAATTAGTAGATTAGTGGTGGATTTGATCGAATCGCATTGCAATAAAATGTTGTTGATGCGATGCCTTTAATTTTAGGCGCTACAGAGTTAAAGTGACTTAATCTTGTACTGTGTTTGTGATGTTCGTTAATTTGTTATAAAATTATTTTTCAAATAAGATGGACATGCATTATTGAAGATCTTGTGAGCATGATTAAGACGAAGCTGTTTCATTCTGTTATCAATATATCAAAATCATAAACTTAAATAGTTCCGTTTGTTTTATGCTTGTTCCTGAGCCCATACTTTTAATACAACGAACTGTTTTGTTTGGTGGCACTGGTAATTTGTTTTTCAAAGCTTGAGATATACCAAAATACCCAAAGGAACAGGAATAATTTTAAAAGATGACATTGTATGAGTGCCATATTCATCTTGGTTCAGCAGATAGATAATTTGCTTTTCTACGTATCAATCTCAAACGAGAATTAACATTTTGTTGTTTCACCAGAAAAAAAATTGGTCTACGTCAATGACTAAATGGTGACAATTAAAATAAATCAGTTATTGTTTTTAAAGTTGGATTTGGTCCAACAAGAATGTATTCAGTTTTACAAAGGTGTAGAGAAAGCTTTTTGTCGATGAAACACTCACAACATGATTACAAAATTTACGGAATTTTGAGAGATAAATTCTGGATTTTTATGGGAAAACATAATATTACTGTCATCTGTATATAGTAGAAGTTTAAAGTTCGAGCTTAGGCTAATGGACATATCATTGACATAGCAAAGAAAATGTAAGGGCACAGGATACTACCATGTGGTACTCCACAGCTTGTCAGCTCAATTGGATTATGTACCATTAAATTGACTAACCTTTCTCTTCCTCTTAAATATAATTGGAACCACTTAATGTTAGATAGTCCCATCGCTTGAAGCTCTTGCAAAGGTTTTGATGGTCAACGGTATCGAATGCCTTTTGAAGATCAATCATTACCTTTCCGGGGTACATGTATTTAGCTGATTGAGAATGTATATGATACAAGAACTATCTTTAAAAAAAAATATGTACGACGAAGCACAAATATTATATACTTCTACGAACAGTATTTCACTAAAATAACCAAAACATATTGGTTTTATAGGATTTTATAAGACATGTAAAACCTTCATCCTACTTAATGTGCAAGGAATCGTTAATAAATAGTAACAGCGTCCATCTTGGCCCGAGGACGGGACTGCCAGACACAATTTTGAAAGGCGATCACCAAAGGATTATTTTACCAAAGCTTGAATCCAATTGGCCCAGTAGTTCAAGAGGAAAAATAATAAAAGTTCATCCACCTTTTCTGTTCTTAGCAACAGTGGCCATGTTGGTTAAATGTCTGGATTGCCGGACACAATTTTGGAAGGGGATCACAAACGGACCATTCCACCAAAGTTTGGTCTTAAGTGGCCAAGTGGTTTCAGAAGAGAATATTTTTAGTAATTGTGTACGGACGGACGACCAACGCAAAGTGATGACAAAGGTTCACATGACCGTTTGGGTCAGGTGAGCTAAAAAAAAAAAGGGGGGTGCATATTATTTCCTATCCGTGGTAAAATCTCAAAAAATCCATGGCTTCAACAATAACTTCTTAATATGTAATAGATGAAATGGCACTTTATCAGAATTTAATACCCCAGTCGCTCAAATGAAGATTAAATAATCATTGAAAATAAAACTTTATAACATATAATACTTTGGTTAAAAAGAATATCGCTTAAATTTAAAGTTTAACACAGATATACCATTAAAAGTAATCATATTATCAGTTATACTCGAACTCCCTTTGTCTGTATGGGGCATAGGACGACGGATGCAACCAATCAGCAAACTACTAAATGACTTGTTTATTACAAGTGCCTTAAATCCGACTTGCTTATTACAAGTCAGTGCTTTTCCTACTCATCTGTATCTGGGGTCTGGGTCCCTTATAATTGGGAAAATAAGCGCGTAAATGATGTGAATTGGGAAAAGATGGGAAGAGCAATACATTTATTAGTTTGAAGGTCCAGTAATAGAACAGCAATCATACTGTACCAAGGTTAATGTCAACAGTAAGAAATTCTTGTGATGAGGAAGAATGACCACAAAAAGATCACAAAACTTACATAAATACCCTTGGTGTACCACACTGTCATATAGTCATGGGTATTTTTGTTCATTTTTCATTGAACTGAACACCCTTGCATCTGGTACCATGACCTCTGGAACACAACAGTCCGAATCAGAGTGACAGTCAGATTGCGTATATCAACATCACCACTATTTGCACTATTTACATATTGTTGGATGTCATTTGAAGCTGTGTTAGGTAATGAATAATTTGAATTGGTTGTTTTTTGGAGTGACATTCGCAGTGGTAACAAGACGTTCAGCTTTTGGGCATGGTGTATCAGTACTTAGTGTCGGTGACCGGTAGGGTTGACTCCACCCAATCCCACTTTTTTAAAAATTCATTAAAGAAATCTAAAATTTCAAGTGGGAATAGCTGTAATTATTGTATAAACAATGTGCAAACATTGGCGCTTAGGGTGTATAAACAAAAACTCATTAACTTCAGGTAAACCTTGATTAGAGAATGGAGAACTAATATATATTAATTTATCATTTTTATTCTAATAAAAAAAATACAGATACATACATAAATAAGTGATATCTCTATCAATACATTTATATTTCAACATCCATAGAACTTATTATTTATTTTTTAAAATACATGAAATAATAAACAAGTATGTCTTAGCTTATGCTTGTTACTATTCATTTTGTAATGAAATTCTTATGATTCATGTCTTTTTTCAAAGGTACAAATATTTTTTAAAAGATATTTTACTATTTATGTCATACTTGATTTCACTCCATATGAAAAAAATGTTTCATCCCAATTTTTTATTTTTTATTAATAACACTTAAACTTCACTCAAATATTTGCCCTTTTTCTGCAATATTTGACATAAAATGCAGGTACATCACAGGTAATAATTAATTATATACTAATTGCAAGAACAGCACAATTAACTACAACAACATCTATTGGAATACCTGCAATATGTTTTTTTTTAACGGGATTAGATAGATGACATCACCGGTACAGTAGTGGGTTGGACTCACTTCAAAGCACAAACAGTTTCACTAGCTTTATTATAGTCCGGTGCAGGACATTTGCGCAATTTTTTTTTAACCCTTTTGCGCAAATTATTTTTCGCTTTTGCGCAAACTATTTATAGGCCTTTTGCGCAAAGTTTTATCCGTTATTCTATTTGAAAAAGTTTATGTTTACCTCTTTCGTTCGCTAGGTAATATTATCTGTGGAGGACGCTTAGTGATATCTCCAGATTTGTTCCTATGGATCTTATGCGCAGAACATGAGCCTCAGTTTTTCTGTCACTTTGACTGGATTCACAAGTGTGTTGATTTTTTGTTTTGAGCACTGTTGTTCCATTCTTGTCAGTTGTGATGAACAGTTTACAGGATTTCGCTGTGCATCTATAAACGACATCGTCCGACTTTAGAGTGTTGCTTATGAGGTATAACATTCCATCTACTACAATTGCAGGCTGACCCCTGTATTATCTGTATATCATACATATTACCTGTATTTACATGTATTTCAATTTGCGGAAAAGGTGTATCAATTCTAATTATGGTATACAAAAAAATTGCGCAAAAGGGAAAAGAAAATTTGTGCAAATGGAATTTTAAATTTTAATTTTATTGCGCAAATGTCCTTCGCCCATTATAGTCATCAACCTCAATTTTCTCCTGGGGGGAAGTAAAACCTTTTTTTTTTAATCCAAAGGATTCAAGTTACATGTACTTCGATTCAAGTTACACGTACTTCCTTCCATCATTACTGGTCA
The DNA here is from genome assembly GCA_002080005.1 of Gigantidas platifrons. Lineage (NCBI taxonomy): Eukaryota > Metazoa > Mollusca > Bivalvia > Mytilida > Modiolidae > Gigantidas > Gigantidas platifrons. The sequence goes on from MJUT01063089.1 coordinate 9,698, forward strand.
AGTTCTTAACAAATTATTTAGAATTATGCAACATCGTGACATTTTTATTTTTAACTTTAAAACATTAATTCGCGTATTCCGCTTCATCAACTGTTTTCCGTTTTTAATTTCCAATGTATTGACAAAATATCAAACAAAGTAAATCACATGACATATTTACTATTTTTTATTTAAATTTTATATTAAATTTATTTGAATAAACATTTATTCCAAATACTACAGATTTCCGCTATCGTTTTTCTGAAGTTTTATCGCAGTCTGGTAATATAAACAAATCAAGCGACCCAATATACTGTACTGGTTCCCGGTATCTTGTGCGTAGTATTTCGCTTGGTTAATCAAAACATAATTTCATTTGAAAAAGCTTTTATTAACCAGTTTTTACGAATAATTTTATCACCACACTATTGGGAATTTTCTTCCATAAAATTGGGGGAACAACATTTTTCACATTGGGACTGGGGCCGATATTCGGCCAAAAAAACAACATTCGGAAAATCACTACAAGTATTTTAACTCCGTTCTCCGAACTCTTACCAAATTTGTATTATTCTCCAATCAAAAGGTTAGAAAATATTTTCATCTTTAAAATTGCTAGGCAACAGCGTCCATAACATAAGAAGGTCAAGAGCGATCGTATACGACTTCGTCGAACAAGTTGTTTTAAATAGATAAAGCTCTATTTGTCTATAGACTGTGTTTTTTTTTTACTAAAACTCTTGATATGATAGACAGTATATTTACTGGTCTATTATTACCAACATCTGTTCTGTTATTTTTCTTCAATAATGGTTTGACCAGTGCTGATTTTATGCCACTCGTTAAAAATAATTTCATAATATACAATGTATGACCTTAAATTGTAGCTACATCTTTGACAAATCGTGCTGGAATGTCGTCTAATCATATACCTTTAAGTGTATTGAGATCGAACAATTCTTTATATATAAAGTGGTCTGATGCATGACGTATGTCAACCGGTAAGCTATCACTGAAATTCTTCTGTAAAACTGTTGGAAAAGAGTATCGGTAACATGAAATACATTTGGGGTGGAGACTACTTTTCAACAAGCTTCGCTGCTACGGTTGTGAAAAAAGTATTGAAAACATTTGCAACGTCGTTTAAATTGTGACAATTGTGACCATCAGCCATCAGCTTAGGTCTGGATTATTATCACTATTGTATGTTTTCCCCGGTCTGTGAATACATTCTGTTTGTGTTATCTGTATTGTTTTAATGGCCGCTATTAATCAAACGTTACATATTAAATGTATCTGTGGTCCTTCTGTACCTTGAACTAAGCTGACCCTGGGAGTATTTACATTAATGATCTGAATTATTTGTAATTAGTTTAAGAAATATTTTTATCAATCAAAATATAATTGTCTATGTAATATTTTCTTACAATATTGTTCACAGTTGGATAGTAATAAAAAAAAACAGTTTTCTTCTAGTAATTTCAGATTACAGTTGCAACTTCGAAGATGACTGGTGTCAGTGGACAACATCACACACTCTCAAAGGCTTCAAATGGACACGAAGAAGTGCTAAAAATTATAATGTGCTCTATTTTGATCATACTTTAGGATCCGGTAAGCAATACTTTAGAAATGAGATTATTGAAGTAAATACGTTATTTTTGTGGCTTTTTCATATATAAAAAAAAAAAAATATTTATGTCCCAGTGGAGCGACATGCATATAGTACATGTAGACTGTTTTAATTGTATTAACCCCACAGTTTTAGTCTTGTACAAAACATTCACCATCATTATCTCATCAAAAAGTAACTTGTCCTCGCGATACATCTAAATATTTCTCATCCAACTGATCGTTGTTTGTCTTTTTGTCCTTTTTTTGGGGGTTATTCTGTTGTCTGTCCTTCGATTTACGGATTCTGATTACCTCTTTGGTATCTTCAAACTCTTCTTAAACAACAATCGCTTACATAATTAGCTAGAAATTTGTATTAAAGGACATCCGATAATGAAATGAAAAACTAAAAATAACACACTGTCGGTTCATTTCCAAAATCCAAGAGAAAAAATTTAGTAAGAGGCAAAATCGATGCCCTTACTCATGAATATATGACCTCTCGCATTCTTAGCGTTGGACAAGCATCTCAATAAAAAATGGCGGTGCTAAACTAGTTTTATGGTCCCAAACCTTCCCTCTTAGTGAAATGATGCGGTCATGCAACTGATTTCAACATGTGAGTAAAATGCAAACCCTTACATATAACCGTGCGAACAGCGTTATTGTAAAGAACGCTATAATCCTGAACATTATGCATAATATATTTAGTCTTCGTGACACAGAAGTTGTTATATGTATACTAAAGAGAGTCGATGGTCTCAACCATTATCTAAATATTAGATAGTATACAATGACATCGTAAGACATAATAGTGAAAAAATGGTAAACTTTGAACCCAAATATAATTGCCATTGTCATCTTTCGTCATTAATACAAAATTGACAGATTTGGGAATAACAAATTAATTGAAACTAGCTTGGATATCCATAATGTCCGATAATTGATAGAATTAAAATTGTAGCCCATATGAATTGATTGCATTTGTTCTTGAAGATGACCGAACTGATGGCGTAAAATTATGCTGGTCCCGATTTTGAATTCATATTATCGACAATTTACGAATAGGAACATGATGATTAAATAGTTTCGTTATTGACGGAAAAATGTATGTTGTCTTGAAAAGAAATACACAAAATACATACAGCCGTTTTTAAACACATCATTGTACATCCACGTAAATAATTAGTAGCAATCCGCCAAAAACACGTAAAACAAACATAATATGATTCTAATATATACAGGTTATAAATAAAATACAGATGTTTGCAAAAAATTAAAATAAATAATTATAATAAATTTTCCTCAAGCAAATAATGACTGAAACAAAAAGAAAAAAGGACCGGAATATGTTATAGATATCTAATTTAGCGCACACGACTCGTGTCTGGAATTACCTTCAAAGTGAAAAGATTCGATAGCCAAATAATGTAAAAGTCTTTGGGAACCAGAAAACTAAAGACAGGATAGTCAAAGTTATGTAAAATAATTTATTAATAATAATTACATTATTTGGAACTGTAGATCTCAATATAAATATGACATATCTTTGTAGAATCTGGTTACTATATCTACATTCATAGTGAAAATAACATCGAGAAAGGTATCGCTATATTATCTAGTGGTGAAATAGTACCTTCAGATGTCCAGTGTTTAACCTTCTGGTACTATATAGATCAGCACTATACAACGTATTTACGTGTATACACAAATAACAAATGGCAATCAACTAATAATACATTAACCTTACCGGAGATACAAGTGAGTAGATGGACAAAAGTTCAGTTGGAATTAAACGAGACATCTATGTTCAACGTAGTGTTCGAGGTCACTAAGAGTAACAGCTACGGAGATATGGCACTTGATGACATATCAATTGTTAATACACCATGCAAAGGTAATTAAAAACTATCAATATAACACACTAACTTACGACAAAAGAAACGATTTGGCTTTCCCTATCGCCAATTTTCCCTTTTTAGATGGTGAATGTTCCTTCAGCCCTATCCTAATTTCTAATTTGCATCAATGCTTAAAAAATTCAAATCTGAGACATCTAAGCTGGTAAAATTCTTGAACTCTTTGATGCATGTTTTTTTTTTTGCTAAAAATTAAGCTGCTAGTACAAGTACCATGTTCAAGTAGTAATTAAATCAGTATATATGTATATTTCATTCCTTTCTATATTACTATTTTGTGTTCAATATTTGATGCCAATAAATCTATTTATTCAGGTCCATTCAATACCATTCATTTCTTTTGATGTATTATGACTGATATTAAAAAGTATCAGTTATAAATTTTACGATGCAAAACCTGCACAAATTCACTTCCACTCAAAAAGACCATATACTATAAAAAAAAAAACAAAAAAAAACAGGTAGCATACACATGGACAGTACAATAACAGTGTCAATGAATACTCAATAACTGACTACTAGCTAGGAGAGTACACTCTGTTGGTTAAAACCCATTTTCATTAGGACAAAAAAGCATAACTGATACTTGTAGCATATTTTAAATGAATTTGTCATGAAAATCCAAAGAAATCAATAGTCTTCGGGAGAGAACAAAATCAGTAGGTCATCAAATTGTTGGAATCAAATATTGAACTTAAAATAGCACTATTTTAATAATGAAATATAAATGTACGGATTTAATTGCTAGTTGTACCAGAAGATTGTCTATACTTTAGTAAAGTAAACCTACATGAAAGAGTGAACAATTAATGCCAAGTCATAGCCTTTACGAATAAGATTTTACAAGTATTTTACAAGCTTAGATTTGTCACACTTTTTAGCTTTGTTGATTACATCGCCATAAAACATGCTTGGGAAATGCCCTTTTTGATCAAATATCTGCATGTAGAATTGTATTTATTTACAAAATCTGTATAGTGGTAACCGTGGTGTAAAATTTTTCTGTTATCACAAAATTATGGTCATTGAAGTCAGAAACATTATTACAAATACGTGTAAAAACGAATTAATTGATAAATGTAACCGCCATTTGATATGGCCAAAGGTACATCACCATCCAAGAAAGGAAAATTGGCAATAGGGAAAGAAAAATCATCTCTTTTGTCAGAGACGCGTGTGTCTAAATCCAAATATTGACAAGAGTCGCTAGTAATGTTAGATTTGTTCTACATAAGTAAATTAAATTTTAGTATTGTTAACAGCTACGATATTGTCTAAGAATCTACAATCATTGTTAAATAAACTAATAAGTGCGATCTGAGATGGGTCGTTTTGAAGTTTAGCTATAAAAATAAGGCAAATCAGTTATGAGCAGCAGAATTCGTTCCTATTGAAATTTCAACAATTTAACAAGCGAAGAAAAATGTTGTGTAGCAAAATATTGATAGCATAAATCATGTTAACACAGGTCCATTTACAGTATTTAACACTTTTATCATCATTACAAATGATATATATTGTTCGTTTGTTGATATTGGGTGAATTGTTGAACATCACTGTTTACACTTTCATTTTAAAAACACATTTTAAGTATATTTAAATCCACTCTTTAGTAAATCTGTACATTTGCAAAAGATACAGTTTTATTGATTTGTCTCAAATTGAATAATATTTCAGAATGATTGTGTTAAATTAATTTGAATAAATACACGAAGGACTAAAATATGTGGCATATTTAAACCTCACTGTCACTCATTACACGAACAGATCCCAATTTATTTCTCTATCGTTGCTAGTCCTTTGTATGGTTACGTCTATGAGTGTTTAACGCCACTTAAGACAAAAATTCAGCTACATCATGGAGTGCAGTTAATTTATTGATAGAGTAAACCAACTGCCGAAAGTAATTGATAGACATTATCACCAAAATCACACCAAGTACACCTTGACGGGTGGGAATAAAACTCGTATTTTAAGAAATGACGGGCACTGATTGCATAATAAGATATACGTTTCTGTAAATCTAACAACCATATACGACTGCAGCCACAATGACAATTAGTCATATTTAAGCCATGTTCATCAAACCTCGAATTTGGTGTCAAAAATAAATTTATCATAGAATAATATGCCAGAGACACATAATTATGAGAACAAAAATGAATATCATTCCATTTGAACGAACTGTCAAACTGTCTAACCAATTGTGGGATATCTTTCTTGCTTCTGTTTGTTTTGCTTTATTTTTTTTGTTTGCTTGTATTTTTTGTGTTTTAGTGTCTACTGTAAATAAAAAAATATATGACGTCATTGCAGATGTTTACATTCTTGAAATGCTCGTAGTATTCAATATAGCCCAATAAAAGCTTAAGCCATTTACATATTCTCAGAATGTTATAATAATTCACAGACAGATAACGTTGTTTCTATTGGGTATTACTTGTTGTAGATGAATATTACGACTGTGATTTCGAACCAGAAAGTTGTACATGGCAGATTGAAACAAATGAGAAAGAGTATCAGTGGACACAAATGAAAGTGTTTACGAATACTGGTCCTACTGGACCGAGATGGGATCACACAACTGGATCATGTATGTTTGTAATCTCAAAAACTAAGATTTGACATTTCTGAAATTTATCTTACTAACCTTAGTCAAAATTGAATAATTGACGAAATGTCTCTCATATTACTTATGAAATAATGCTTTGTCAACAACAATGCATACCCAAGTATTTTGGTTTACTTTTAGGCAAGGGAAGCCATATTGTGTAACCTTAGTTATGGACATGCATTTATATTCGTATTCACCAAAACTTATCCAAAGTCTCAAGAAAGGCAATAAAGAAATGCTTGCTAGAATGTTTGACTCCCCTTTTCGATATACAGATAATGGCATGCCATTGTAGTCGCCACGAACGTCATATTTCTTCGATAGTATTTGTTTACCCGATATTCGTTATTTTGCTATATTTTTGTCATTTTTGAATAATTTGTTTCAAGCATGTTGTTTTGTCTATTCTCACTGTGATGTTTTGATGTTCTGTTACCTTTAGAATTTGGCTGTTGCGCATTATATGTTTCATACAATTTCCTGCGATTAATAAATGGAGCAGGATAAACGAACTATTCCGGGCACATGGTCTCACTACCAATTTTTTAGGGAGTTCATGCTTTTGTCCTGTTCTATTGTATGTTATTTTTGGTTGTAAGCAGATTGTCAATTTGCTCCAACATCTTTCTTGACAAGATCTTAGAATGAATTGAATACGATGTATAGCATAATAAAAAAAAATGCCACCATTGACCAACTTACCCATTAACAGGCATATACTAATAGTAGGTTAAAAATTATATCTAACAGGGGCATAATTTTGATAACCGAACTGAGTTGCTATCCCTGTTATTATATAAATATGTAAATTCTGCTATATACAAATTAATAGAAAAAAAAACCACACTGAAAACCAACGTACTCCTATTTCTTTTGTTGTTATATTGGAAGAAAATGTATTTCTAAGCGATAACGTTGAATATCAGCACTGTGTAGTCACTTACCGAATGAAAATATCATTATTGCTTTCACTGTGATATTATCGTTTTTATCTCACTGACAATGATTGTATTTAACCATAATACATATAAAAAAGCACATATATTCAATCTGGTATTGAGAAACAGATTAATTTTTGTATATCGTCAAGGATCAAGGAAAATGTATTTGAGCTATGGGCACACGTACAATTGTAGATATGGTTAGAGCATTTCAACATTCACCGAGGTTGTTTATCAACCGGTTCATATGGCGAAGGCACGACCCGGAGCGCCGATTGTGCGACGGGAGATGATCTGGAGAGGAGTACAATCATTTCTTCGGTGGGAGGGAAGATCCGGGGTGCTTCCCTGAACCTTTTGAAACTTATTCCGTTTTCGGCAGAGCTTAACTGTTAGCGATCTTTCCAATTTGGCCAACTTTGGAAGATAAAGATTAATTAAGAATGAATTTCGTGTGTATAATGCTTACTCAATGAGTCATAAATTTATCTCGAAGAGTACCACATAATTATGAACCGAGTCCGATCCTTTCATTTCACGTTCCGCTATATAGATGATGACCTTTCACTAAATAATTCTAGGTTTGGTGATTTCGGTGATTGCATCTATCCCATTGAGCTTGAAATAAAGGATACCACAGATACAGATAGGTCTGCTTCATACCTTGACATAGACCTCGAATTTGACAGTGAGGGCCGGTTAAGAACGAAACTTTACTACAAAGGAGATGATTTCAATTGTTGCATCGTGAACTTTTCATTTATATATGTAGCAACATTCCAGCAGCACCTACATGTATACATCTTTCAGTTGATTCGATATTCCATAGCTTTTGGTTCATATCAGGATTTCATTGATAGAAAGTTGCTGCTAACAAGGAAGCTACTGAACCAATGGTTCCTATTGGTTAAGTTGAAGTCATTACTTTGAAAGTTTTACGGTCGCCACCATGACTTGGTTAAACATAACGGAATACCTGTGTCACAAATTACCACGGATATGTTCCACTTGTCGTAAGCACTTCCTGGTCCTTTCCCCATTCATGACTTATCACCGATTTTGTAACTAATGTTACATTACGGGTGTCACTAATGGAGCATGAAACGCCTACCCGTCCGTAGCACCTGAGATCCCCCACCGGTTTAGTGGGGTTCGTGTTGCTTGATCTTTAGTTTTCTGTGTAGTGTTTTGTAGACCTTTGTTAGTACTTTTGTCCTTTTTCTCTTGGCCATTATGTAGTGTGTCCTTCTTCGATTTATGGATTCTAATAACCTCTCATGATATTGTCAAACTTTTCTAACAAGAAATTGGATGACAGTATTATTCTAAGCATGTATAATATCTAACCAACTTATTCTAGACATTTCTGGTTCACAATTAGCTGTGAAGTACAGAATTTTCCGAATAAATACGACAATTTCACAGTGAAATTGTCGTTTTTACTTTCAAACTTGCATATCTGTATGTCCTACAGTTATGTCACATTGACCGTTTCGTATGGTTTCGTTGTTTTTTAATCGATATACATTATTGTATATCTCTAGTGCAATTAAACTAATTTTATATTAAATTCTAATCGAATTTTGTTATATCTATGTAATAAATACTATATACAATTACTGCACTTGAACGAGATCAATATGAGGTTTTATGGAGCAGAGTACAACACTATTGAACGAGCCGAAGCCGAATACAATATTGTTGTACTCTGCTCCATAAAACCTCATATTGATCAAGTTCAAGTGTAGTAATTGTTTTATTACATAAGATTCTTTAAAATTTTATGAAATTTTTGAAATTTATTGAAATTTTTGAAATTTATGGAAAATTTTTAAATTTTATGAAATTTTTTTAATTTTTTTAAATTTTGGAAAATTTTTAAATTTTGGAAAAATTTTAAATTTTGATTTTTTTTGAAAATGTTTACCTTTTTTTGTATATTGTATGGATGTTACTATGTGAGAGGGTGACAGTAATTTCATTCATTGATTTTGCATGAGAGTGCAATATTATACATTTATTGCATGCTGGTGAGGGAAATATGAAAATTCATTCACCCAAGAGTATCATATTCCCCGAGGGCATCGCCCAGGGGAATATGATACTCCATGTACTCGTGGGTGAATAAATTTTCATATTTCCTGTACCCGCGTGCTATAAATGTTTTATTATACCGAATGAAACCAAGAAAACACATATATGTAAAATACTGCTGGCAAACATATTCTAAGTCCATTGGAACGTTGTCTCAGATATTTAAAAACCACATTGTAACGATTGCCTGCAAATGATGCGTTCCGAGTTCCTCTGACGTTTTCCTGTCAAAGAACGATAACTCTGGCGGGAAAACCCGCGAGGCTTCCGAAGTGGTGGAATATGATTTTTATTTCACGGAATATGATTTTTGTCCTGTGTGATCACGTATTCTGATTTTTACCCATTGTCCAATCAAATTAATCTATTTATGGTAATTAATATATGACGTATAATAAGATTTTTTATTGCACAGAAATTGCTTTTTACTAATCAATATGTTAGAAAATGGCTTCTGGCCAATAGAAAAACAGTAAAATAGAGCCTTATGTAATAATATACAATTACTGCACTTGAACGAGATCAATATGAGGTTTTATGGAGCAGAGTAGAACAATATTGAACGAGGCGAAATATGGAGCAGTGTACAACAATATTGAACGAGGCGAAGCCGACCTCAATATTGTTGTACTCTGTTCCATGAAACCTCATATTGATCAAGTTCAAGCTTAAGTGTAGTAATTGTTTTATTACATAGGTTCTTTTTGTTTCTTATAAATAATCCTATTTCAGTGAGATCAAAATACTATGTATTGACCGAAATGGTAGGCTATAATTGATTTATCATTTTTCAATATTATTATTTAAATATTAAATTTTTTCAATTTTATGAAAACTTTGTGAAATTTTTTGAAAATTTTATCATTTTGAAATTTTTTTTTTAAATTTTGAAATTTTATGAAATTTTAGAAATTTTGGAAAATTTTGAAATTTTGAAATTTTTTGAAAATGTTGACATTTTTGTATATTGCATGGGTGTTACTGTAATTAGCAACGTCCGTGCAATACGTACTACTTTTGGTGTTACTATAACGTAATTTCAATCATTGATTTTGCACGAGAGTGCAATATGATTTTTTATTGCACAGAAATTGGTTTATGAGGGTTTTACGTCCGGCTACCCTGCTCAGGTATTGCGGACATACATTTCTTCTTCTTGCTAGGCCTTTGCCTGCAATTTGTATCCCGTGTTGGTGTCGGTGGTCTATCACCAATTTCTGTTTCGGTACTATTATACTCAGGATAGCGATCGATAAGAGCTGGATCATCCGGGTCGAATGGATCTGATAGAGATATCGATCCGTCTCTAAAATTCGTTTGGTATGCTAGTTTTGATCTGTCGTACGGACTTCGTACCGCTTTACATGTTTTCCATTCTTTGCCGACAACTTCAGGATCGGTGGTTTGTTTCTTTATAGGCATCATACCAGTGTAAGTACATTTGGTCTGTGTAGATCGCTCCTTTTTAATTTTCGTTACTGTTGGAATATTGATGGCTTTGGCGTCGCTGTTGAGCTGCTCTGTTTGCGTAGTTTCGTGTATAGAGGGGTTGAGGTCGGCTGTCTGTGTTTGCACACAAGTTTTAGTAGCAACAACGGTTTCCCTTTTCGCCTTCCACTGGTCGATACGTCGGGCGTTTCTTCTCCTGGTGGAAGGTGAGAGGTGCTTACTTTTCTGGGGCCGGCTGGTAGTTTGTCCTGTTTCTTCAACGGGTTTCCTAGCCTTGATCCAAACCAGCTAGACCGATATAGCGTCGGAATTAACTTGCAGGTTCCAAGTCAATTTCACAGAAATTGCTTTTTGCTAATCAATATATTAGAAAATGGAATGTCACGTGTATTGCTTCTGGCCAATAGAAAAACATTAAAATAGAGCCTTATGTAATAATACAATTTATTGACGAATTTCATTATCAAAAATATATCACTCATATACACAGTGTGGGAACGGAAGTGTATAGGAAATAAACAACTTCGGTATTTGTAATGGTGTATATCGACGATCCATTGCTTGCTGGACATGTAGCGTTTGAAATATGGTCAGTTTTTTCAAATTTATTTTAATTTGGAAAGATTATTGACGTATATAGCGCTATATTTGTGTTCTTGGTTTCTTTATAACCATTTCAACAAGATGTGAGATGTTACTTTAACCGTGTGTAAAAGATTCAGCTGCAGATCACTAAAGCTGTCGCATTTTAATATCAAAAGATGATTTTAAACATGCATTATTATAGTCCATAAAGTAAAGTTTAACTAGACAATGCGACTATTATATACACAAATAGCACTGTTATATCATGTAAAAGTATAAAGTCAATATATGCTTGATAAATGCACAAAAGATGCCTTAAATTATAGTCGGTGTCTTTATGATAAGTGTATAGTTGCTTGTTGGCATAGGACATAGTTGCTTGCGAATTTTGTGTATAGTTGCTTGCCAAATAGTTAAACTTAAAAGTTAGCTATGTTACATATATTGAACAAAAAAGGCGAGTGTATGTATAGGATACCGTACATTTCAAACAAAAGAACTGTCCTTTATTGGATCTGGGAGGCTTCTTTTTCCGCACGAGTACACAGGTGAAGGCCGAGACGCCTTTACCTGTGTACGAGTGCGGAAAAAGAAGCTTTCCATATTCTATAATGATCAGTTCTTTTGTTTGAAATGTACGGTATCTAACTTGTACAATAATTGAACTTGTAAATAAAATGAAATATGCATGTTTTTGGTTTTTCAGTTTTCTTTCTTTTTTTTTTTTTTTTNNNTTGTACAGAAAATTAATTTATATTTTAAAGGAACACCTGACCTGCATCATATTATAAATAGAAAATTGTATTCAAATCTGGTTATGTGCATTTCAATTTTATCGCAATAATCGAACCAGTAACAAAATCTACACTTAAAGATGCATTTTTTGTATTGCAATCTTACATTGTTAATATATGAAATTAAAAATCTACAAGCAATTAATTTTTAAAGCTTATTCTCCGTTAGTCGCCTATCCACAAATGATATCTTATTTGAAAAAAATCTGGGTTAAAATGGATTATTGCGTCGTAAATATAATCTCTTTGAAGTCGAACTATTGTTACGGAGTCGATATTGGCGATATGCAAATAATGTAAACAGTCAAGTACATGTGTTTTGTACGTGATATCCCATTCGAATACACCTTGATACATGTAGTTATGAATAGGTTCAAGGTCAATTTAGAGAGCCCCGACATAATTTAATCGCGGTCGGACAAGGCACAAGTTGGATACCAAAATTAGTTACCGGGAACATTTTACGCATGTTAAATTTAATCATTACTAGTTTTATTAACCATGACTCTTTAAACGGCCATCGTAAAGGGGTGATCGACTACTGGTCTGTTTTATTTATATCGTCTGTAATAAATAATAGGTATAGAAGACGATATAAATAACACAGTATTACAGACGATATAAATAAAACAGACCAGAAGTCGAACACTCATTTACCATGACCGTTTAAAGGATCATGGTTAATAAAACCAGTAATGAATAGAATCATCAGGCGTAAAAAGTATCCGGTATCTAATTTGGGAGGCCAGTTTTATGAATAGCTTTGCTGGGGGTATTATTGTACAACATCATATATTGTGGTAGGCCATGTGACCAGGTCACAGAACGAGTCTGGCCTATCAACATATCTGATGGTGCACGAGCAACTTTGTTCAATAAGAGATTTGTATCGTGCGACGTCAATCAAAGTTAGCAACATCAATCTCAGATCTCCCGCGGAAATGCCCTCCTAGCTGGTGGGAAATCTTCATAATCTAAACGAGCCGCGCCAGATGAGAAAACGTTTTTGAACGGTGAACAGGAAAATGGAATTGGATGACTAAAAATATGAATCCTTCCGAAGAATTAACGTTTTCACAATTTTGTGAAAGAATCGAAAGTGACAATACAAATTTGTGCACAACACACAGGAAATTAAAACAATTGATTTTGATGATTGTATATATTGTAACTTAGCAATTTGTTACACGAGTAAGAGTGTTAAAGGTAGTCATGATTGCTGAATGGTCGTTGTCACTGTGACCACTACCCTATTAGCTTCGACAGTCTGTTCGAGGTGTTGATTGGAATTTAGGCAATGTGTGATAAAGTTTGTCACTTGCTTACAGCTTCCTCCTTTTAATCCGTCAATAAAACTGATCGTCATGAAAATATCTGCAATGAGAAATGCATTTTCATGTAAGTTCTAGCATATATTATAACTTAACAATTTTACCCTTAAACTGACTGCATTGATAGTAATAAGTTAATAGAATGAGTCTTAATTTAAATTTTTGTGTTTAACGCCACTTTCAGCAATATTTCAGCCATATCATGGCGACCACTTGTAGTGATGGAGGAAGCCGGAGAAAACCACCGACCATGGACAAGCAACTGGTAAACTTTATCACTTGCTAGTCGAATGCACCCTTTTTGTAATTTACAAAGCCAGGCGCGAATCCACGCCGTATTGATAATAGGCTTGTATGAGTTGTTAGATCCAACGACCTAACTCATTGAGCCATCCGGGCCCCTTATAAGTTTTTTTTGTAATTTGTTTACTTTTCGAAGAACCGATTTATACATACATGATTCTATAAACACAATATTTCAATGCACAAAAGTTACAATGTAAAAACAAGTTGATCTTCATACATAATGTTTTGTATTAACTTTTGAAATTCAAAGTTAGCAATGCATTTTAAGTTATACAAAGTAACATACATTTTAATATAATAGAAATATATTAGTATTAAGCACTCAATACCGCCTCCAGATCTAACCATTTTCTTTTAACATGTTCCTTTTGTACTGGGGACAGATATATCATTGATGCCTTTTCAATATTTATAGCATATTTCAGGAATCCAAGACCACCTTCTAAATCAAGGTCCCTACATTTGCATCTACATACATATATATAATATTTCAAAATAATTAAAACATTGTTGATTGTGCCCTGGGCTGAACTGTGTTCAATCAAGCCAAGAATTATGTCCTTTGCATTAAAGGGTAAGCTAAGACCACAGATTTTCAGGAAATTGCCAATTGATAACCAAAAGTTCTGAACATAATTACATTCCCAAAAGATGTGAACCAGACTTTCTTTGGTTTCTGTACAAAATGTACATAGCTCAGTTTCTTTTAACCCACATTTAAATAGAAAGGAATTTGTGATTAAGATTCTGTGTACAAGTTTATATTGAAAGTCCTGTAATTTAGTATCTTTTGTAACAGAGAAAGGTATACAGTAAATAAAACTCCAATTATAATCTTCAATAACAACCCCCGTATGAACTTCCTTTTCCCATTTACTCTGAATGTTTAAAGGAAGCATTTTTACGTGTAGCATGTATTGTTTTGAAAAGTATTTACATGGCTTAGGGTCCATTTTCAGTCTATCAACAGTGTCATTTTCAATTAAGTTTAATTTTCCTATCCCTTTTATCAGAAGTTTCCATCTATGTGGAATGGCACTTAAAATACTGAAATACTCTATAAAATTTAATCTAATATTATTGTGATTGATAAATTCCTCATATGTAAAAATCATTTTATTTTCTGATATTAAATCATTTACAAAAAAAGACACCATTTTCACAACATATTTTGTTCATACACATATTACCACCTATTTTTATCAAAGGATTTAACCATATGGACTGGCTCAAGACGTGTTGACTATCCTCTAACTCCCCCTTTTCCTGTTTCAGCTCTGATAAATAAAAAAAAACATCTTTTCAAAACGGGTTAACTTTTTCTGCTATTTTTTCTAGACCCTCTTTATTCAAGTATAATATATTACTTCCTCCCCATTTTTGTATATGACCCAATAAAAGTACTTTCCATGGTGAATGATTGAAAGGGTCAAGTAATTTATGAAGCCATGACAATTTAAGTGCTTTGTAAAAGGATTGAATATTTGGCATTTTTAGTCCCCCTTCTTCATATTCATTGATAATAACGGATCTCTTGATCTTGTCCTTTTTACCATTCCATAAAAATTTATAAAATATTTGTTCAATATCATTCAAAATTGAATCTGGAGGGTTTGGTAAAACAGTAAGGCATTGAACTAGGACAGGAGCTAGAGTCTTAAGAACAGTGACTTTACCAATGTATGTAAGATCTCTATAAGACCACAAGTTTAATATTTTTTTCACTGATTGAACTTTTTCTGTAAAATTTTCAAGTGTTTTATCAGATTCAGACAGATTAAAACTAATACCCAATAACTTAAATTTTCCAGAAAAGTTCCATGATAAATTTTTATCTGGAAGGAGCTGTTCATGGCAACTCCGCCTTGAGCCAAGCCATATTGCTTCGGTCTTGTCAAGATTAACTCTCAGTCCAGCACATTCTGAAAATTTATTAAACATAAATAATGATTTGTCAAGTGATTTCGGGTTATCATCTAGTATCAATGAGGAGTCATCAGCATATTGACTTAACAAATACTCAGAATCATTTATGTTTACCCCTGTTATTTCTGGGTCGTTTTTAATTGCAGCACTCAAGAGTTCTAAAACAAGAATAAATAAATAAGGTGACAGAGGGTCTCCTTGTCAAACACCTCTTCCCAATAAGAAAAATTCAGAAACATGCCCATTGTTAGTAACTGCGCTACTTATATCACAATAAAAGGCTTTTATCCATTTTTGAAGAAATGGCCCAAAACTGTAAAATTGCAAAGTTTTTTTTCAATAAAAGACCATTCCACTGTGTCAAAAGCTTTCTCAAAATCTACCAATAGTAAAAGGCCTGGTATATCATGGGCCCCTTATAAGTTAATAAAAAGTACAAACCTGTTGATGCAAAACAAGCAAAGAAGGGACGAGTATGTAAAGGGGAAAGAAATAGACACCATGGTAGGTAATAGTTATTACAAACCTATCAGCACTGTTTAATTTATTATTCAAAATATAATAAAATATGAATTATACACTAGAACAGGTTTTTTGGCTATTGCCTAAGTAACGGCATATTTTTTTGTTGACAAATACCACAGTTTTTCTCCAAAGATAATGATTTTATCCTCTCGATCTTCAAAGTACTGATTGCTAAACATTTGGACGCTTCAGATACACTCAACTATGAAATTTTATTGAAAGAGAAAACCAAGCGACTATACACTGCGTTTACAAGCGACTATCCACTACATATCTGATTGCCAACAAGCACCTATACACTGCAATTTTTGCATCACTATCTTTGACCCAAACTTTCTCGGCATTGATACAACTTACAAAAATCTGTCTTTGCATGTCAAAAGTATATATGAAAGGCTTTCAAAAAACGTATATTTCAATATCATAACATTTTCGAATATTTTGTAAAAAGCTGTCAAACAAGACAGGCATTCAAACTTCTACTGATCGGTGGTATTTTTGGACATTTTATCTTGCATTTGCAGCATTATTGCAGTGCTTCATGCATCAAATATACACATGGACCTTCGTAAGGCAAATTAAAACTTTGGTTGCTTTGTATAAGCTAAAACCATTACAAAATCTTATCTGAGGTAATATTTTTACAGTCCTGCAAGCGATGGATCGTCGCTATACACCATCACAAATGTCAAAGCTGTTTATTTGCTATACACTTCCGTTCCCACACTGTGATATAACGTTATAACTTTCTAATGCGGTTATTTGTGGTCATTCGTGACATATTTTTGATAATGAAACTCGTCAATCAGTTATCGTATAATTAATCTAAGGGAGACTTCTCATATTAAACGAGCATCTAATTTTAAACAAATTGATATTTTAAATGTTATGATTCTAAAAATAGTTTCGTGACTATGCTTGTGATCGCGCCTGGGACTAACAATTTCCATGGCATAATCTTTAAGCCAAGAAATATTTATACACTAAATTAACATATCCATATTTGCATTTATGCATTTATTGCATGCTGGTGAGGGAAATATATATGTTGCCCTCAGGGAATATGATACTCTTGGGTGAATAAATTTTCATATTTCCTGAACCCACATGCTATAAAAGTTTTATTATACCGAATGAAACCAAGAAAACACATACATGTAAAATACTGCTGGCAAACATATTTTAAATTCATTGGAACGTTGTCTCAGACATTTAAAAACCACATCCACAACAAGTGATACTTTCCGAGTGCCTCTGACGTTTTCCTGTCAAAGAACGATAACTCTGGCGGGAAAATCCGCAAGGCTTCCGAGGTGATGGAATATGATTTTTATTTCACGGAATATGATTTTTGTCCTGTGTGATCACGTGTTCTGATTTTTACCCATTGTCCTATCAAATTAAAGTAATATGAAATGCCAAAATCATTATTTTCAGTTTTCTAAAAATTTCTGATATATGTAAAGATTAAATATATAAAAAACGTAAACCATTCGCTTTTTGAGAGCTACGATGTATAATTCAGGAGAAAACGTCATTTTATTCTGTCTTCGATAATTCTTGCTACCCGGACAATAATGCAAATCATATGCTATTGACCTCAGATTTGAACTCATTCGGTAGAGATTGTGCGCATGCTCCGTTATAGTGTTGATGAAGAAAATGTCGGAGGCAAAGAAATTGAAGCCAGGTCCGAAGCGTAAATTGAGCGATTCTGCCAGAAAAAGAAACAAAAAAGCAGCGAATGCTAAGTTAAACAAAAACAGAATATATATTGGAGATGAATATGATCATTGGATGGAAATAAAGACCGCTCTTCGTCTGGAAACGAACTCTGAAGTGGCCAAGATTCTTCTTGACAGGTAACATCGTTTTCGTTTCGATTTACATTCCATTATTTTCCATTCAATCCACGATTAAAATAAAACATACATGAAATAATTTCTTTGCAAGGCAAGAAATGCAAGAAATTTAACTTCTTTCAAAACCAGAATGATACATGTGCTCACCTCAGCGTCAATCGTTGTTTACGTTGGTGATGATGAAATTTCATGATCGGCAATAATCGG
This sequence comes from Gigantidas platifrons, assembly GCA_002080005.1. NCBI lineage: Eukaryota > Metazoa > Mollusca > Bivalvia > Mytilida > Modiolidae > Gigantidas > Gigantidas platifrons. The sequence goes on from MJUT01063089.1 coordinate 27,844, forward strand.
AACGGTGCATCCGAAATTTAATTAGCCGCCATTGTCTTGAAAAAACACGTACGAGATGAAATGATTTTCTGTTCTTAATCACAGATGATCGCGATTTTCGTCCTCAAACATGCACGAATGGTTTAGTTTTTAGGGAATGTAAACATATCAAGAATAATTTTGAAGATATTCATTTCACCAAAAATTAGTTTCATCTTTAATCTATTTATGGTAATTTTAAAATATATGAGGTATAATAAACGTCAATAGTGTTCTTCAAGAAAGATTTATAAGTTAGACACAAATTCAATATATGTGAGAGCAAGAAAATCCGTCAAGATATAAAAAGGCTGACGTTAGTGTCAAACTGAATATGCTTAAACATGGTAAATAGTGCATATTTTATAGTCGCATGTAAATAGAGTCTTTATCCTCTGATGTATATATAAGGTATATCAATTTAAACCGGGAGAGTGAGTATAAATAGCTGTGGGCGGAGCAAGCATTCAGTTTCTTCATTATTTTGGCCATGGTCATCTCGAGGAGGAAAAATCAATGATATACAGTTTCATAGTTACTTTTGATGCAAAATATTTGACAGGCATGGTCACTAGTGTTCCTCCCAACGAAACTTTTAGTCTTATTAAAAATAATATTCTTCATCAGTCTAAAACCTACAAAAATCACTTCAAATTTCTGAAGTATGTGACCTTGGTCACGTTGGTCATGTGACATACAGTTTCATAAAGATATGCTGTTCATATCAACGGAGATTTTTGCTGATAAGCTCCGCCCACAAATTGTGGCGGTAGGCACTACCGCAAATTCCCGTTTAACTACCTGTCTCTGTATACATGTACAAATATTGTAAACATTTTATCCTGAGCGATATGCAACGGAAATTACGTATACCCATGGTAAAACATCATACACACACTGGCTTCCGTGAATCAGTTAGATTCTGATGACAAAATACAACTTTTTTTTCAAGTATTGTAGTGATTGGTAATGTATGTCATGACAATATCAACTAATATTCATGTTTTAAGTCGTTTTTTTCTATACAAATAACGATACACAGTGTAATAGTTAACTTACTAACATATCCCAATTCTGAATTTTGCAGGTTAAGACAGGTAAATTGTAAAATAAATAAAAAACCAAGTGTCAATGTTACTTGCTTCAACAACGTTCTTGAAAGTCGGCAATTTACACAAGTCAAAGTCGATACTAGTTTTATTTAGTAACTGACCGAAAAAATGAATATGTCAAGAAGTAGTACGTACAATTTTTAACAGAAGAATTTCATTATATATATGCACCACTGTCTTGTATAAATACTCGGAATCACATGGGATTAATCATTTATGACCATAATTTATCCTACAATAAGCAGATGCGAGAAAATATATACCAAGAGTTATATCCTGGCATAGTTAATATACACAATGAAAGATGCCATATTCGTTATTTGTTTAATACAATTATTTGTTTCAGATAGCGGGCATTTTATGTATCTAAAGTCTATAGGAAAGAGAGTCGTCGGAAAAATCGCAGTAATGCGAAGTCAAAACTTTACGATCTCTCAGGAGTCATGTTTTACATTTTGGTACCATATGTACGGGTTTACAATGGGATCACTAAATGTTTATCTAGAAGTAAATGGACATACAAATAAGACTTGGGATGTAACTGGGGATCAGGGAGACACATGGCATCGCACAGCTCTGGATATTGACACACAAGAAGTATTTGTCATCATATTCGGAGGTATTCATGGAAGCGGCAGTAAGAGTGATATAGCACTAGATGACATTATGCTGACACCTGGTACTTGTGCAGGTAAATATTAAAAAAATGCAAAATTTAACTATCGATAGTTGAGAAATATTGTAATGCATGTGAAATTTCACATATGCAAACATTTGAATTTTCTACAATTTACAGTATCAATACATTCGAAAATAAGCGCATTTTACATGAAAATGGTAAGCAAAGTTCTATGTTGATAGTTTTGGGTCAAAAGGCAGAAGGTGCTACACAGCTAATGAGTCTTCAGTATGTTAACTTCTTATTAATTTTTGAAACTGTTTGAAAATATTATCATTTATAAATTTATTGAAAATTTTTAAATCTTATAAAATTTTTGAAATTTTCTGAAAATTTTGAATTTTTTTTTGAAATTTTGAATTTTTTTGAAAGTTTTGAAATTTTGAAAATTATGAACTTTAAGAAAAAAATTATTTTATAATTTTGAAATTTTTTGAAAATTTTGAAATTTTATGAATGAGTAAGACGCAATTTGATTGGTCGACACAACTTGCCATCTTGGCTTTAGTTGGTCGGTGGGCAAGCCCGAATATACCTCACGCGAGGTGTACTCACTGTACGCGAGGTGTACTCACTGCACGCGATGTGTATTCACTCTGAAGTAGAGTTGAGAAAATGCTGTTTAGGCCTATCAGAAAAAAGCAAAATTCCTTATCATTTAATAATATACAATTACAGACTCTTGTAGAAGTGAATATGAGTTTTTATTGACCTGTAAACTAATATTGACCGAAGCCGAAGGCTGAGGTCAATATTGGTTTTGCAGGTCAATAAAAACTCATTTTCACTGATACAAAAGTCTGTAATTGTTTTATTACATATACTTTAAGGCTTATGACATCACCCAGTGAATATCACTTTCAGCAGGTAAATACTATACAATTACTGTCTTTTTATGAGGTAAAGGTGTGGATTTATTGACTTTTGAAAAAAATGATATTCACTGAGCCCGA
>MJUT01063089.1:38196-59497 GCA_002080005.1 Gigantidas platifrons
CCCCCCCTGGAAATTAAATGGTCCGTCCCTTAATAGCATGATTTTCAACCGATTAACGTCGTACAAATTTTACAACCATTTTTCATCTGCTCGATGTCTAAGGCACATCACAACCAATTGCCTAAAATGAGCTTAGTAAAATATCTGATATTTATACTGGGTAGAGCAACAACTATGTAAAGATCACAATTTTAAGGGGAAAAACACATAAATATGTATTTTTTAAATGTTTCAATACATTCGCTAAGAAATTTGACCTGGTGGTTGCTGTTCAATTGTATTCTTTCTTTTTTTCTTTTTTTTTAAAGCCATTCAAGTAAATCCGTGTAGTGGATTGATTCAATGACTTTCTTGCATGTACTTATTTTGTGCATTTCACATGTTTTTATAATATGATTTTCCCTAGCTCACTGTAGGGGCCTTCGTGGTCGTGGTCTCATGGTAGTTGGATTTATTACATGTGCAATCAATGCCTAGCAGTTATCACCACTGAAGTTGTGAGTTCCAATCCCGCTCGTTGTGTACTCGATACAACATTATGTGATAAAATTTGTCAGTGACGTACGAGTGATTTTCTCCGGTTTCATCCACCAAATAAAACATACCCAGGGGCGGATCCAAGAGGGGGCGCACCCGGCGCGCGTCCCCCCCCCCCCATAAATTGGAAAAAATATGATTGTTTTGCGTAAAATCGTGATTTTTCACACGAAATACCCCAAACATTTTCGCGCCTCCCTCCGCTCGGCACGATTTTTTTAAGTGCGCCCCCCCTAACTTGAAATCCTGGATCCGCCCCTGATACCGTCACGATAATTAAATTATTATTGAAAGTGGCGTTAAACACCATAATCCTCACCATCCCTAACTATACCAGACACCAAAATTACACAAGTGCACTCTTTCTAAACTTGTAACTTCTATTCCTATAGATGTCAAATTGGGTCTCCAGAAGTATCATGATACATGCTTTTCCAGAAGTGGCGTTCATCAAAATCTGGATATTAAAAAAACTCAAAAGACTAGTTGGAGACGTAAAAGTTCTTGATCTCATTACTCTTTTAACAACATTAAAACCTTTGATTTCTCTCCCTTATATACATCAGTTCACATGCGCAACTAAAATCTATACTTAAAGAAATTATCTATAGCGTTGCTTCTAAAAAAGAACGGGAAACAACGTTTGCATTATCTTGTTTTTAATAGAGAAAAGGCTTACTTTGTTAAAAGCTAGTCAAAATCTAATAACAAATATTAACAGGACAAGATTATTCAAATGTTACATATTTTGATCCACAACATATTTGTCTAGTTTATTGGACTAGTATTTCAACAGACGATCGGTACCTATTCCACTGGAATATTGTCCCTTTTAAGTAGATTTTCGTTTTCTTTCATCTATAACCTACAAGAATTTTACTGGACTTGAATTTATGAGTAACACATAATACGGCGATGTCTTATAAAAAAAAATACATGAACTGCTTGCCCTTAGCAAGCACATTGGTTCACCCTAGGTTTTTTTTTATGGAATCCGTGTTGCTCATCTTATATTTTTTGCTGTCTGCGATGGTTATTTTTTTTATTTTTTTTATTTTTTTTGCTTTGTTCTCGTCTTCGTTCTGAGTCTTGTGCCCACTGTTGTCTGGCGAGATATAGTGCCCTCTCCGCTAGCTCGGGGCACTATACATCACCAGACGACACTATAATATAATATAACAATTCCCCCAGGAGAAGACAATAATGGAAGAGTGGAACACACAAGTGGTGCAATCATTAACGTGCTTGTCTCGAGTGCTGTAGATTAAAAAAAAAGGAGAAGAAGAAGAAGGAGGAGGAGGTAGTGAAGAAGAAGAAGAAGAAGAAGAAGAAGAAGAAGAAGAAGAAGAAGAAGAAGAAGAAGAAGAAGAAGAAAATATCCTAGTTCGTTTATTGTGGTCAATTTCCGTAAATGGTTTCGCGAATCGGGCAATGTCAACATCATCAACATTAATAATGACAATGGGCATCAAGTATATAAGATGTGAGGACTACATATAAGTGAACATAGATAATTAACTACCACTCGATATAAAAAAGACCGGCAAAAATATAAGAAAAAAATATGTGTATTTTTGGACGCAATTTGAAAGCGCAATCCGAACATAAAAAAATAAACAAGTTTGTATACATTTTGGCAGATTTTTTGTATTGTTTCTCTTTTTATATTGGCAAATGACACTATTTTCTTATCCTTTACTATGGCACAATCCTCGATAACTTAAATCTCGTACAGAATGTTCTTAAATACTGACCACCAAAACCGGTTTAAATAGCTGATTCAAAAATCATTAAGCAAATACACATAAATACATTACATGTCTGACCTGTGTCAGAACAATGAGTGTCACGGCTGATGTCACCGTTCATTCACCTGTGCCACATGTACAAAAATCGTCTGTTTTTCCGACAAAAACAAGTTGAGCAATCTGTTTCTTTTAAAAGCTTTATGAAATGGTGAAAAGGAAAAGCCGAAGAAATGGAAAAAATAAAAGGTAAAACAAATCGTCATATAAAGTTATTTGTAAAACTGAATTCTGAAATTTTTAGTATAATCATGAATTGATCTATTCAGCCTAACATCTGTTTATAATTGACTACATAATTATACACCTTCGATATATTTATTTACACAGCGTGTATTATGGCCTGAATTATAATATCTAGACAATTTGCACCCTAATTAACAATTGTTATGAGTGGTCGTTGGTCATCATCATTATGTTCTATTTTACTTTTGGCAATCAGACATCCCTTCCGTAGGGCCATCCAAGAATTACGTATCTTTTTTTTTTGTAACTTGAAATGATTTATTGTTTATTTATAAACTTACTCTGGTCATGAATATGAATTAAATATAAAGAACAAGTTAACCCTCAAACATACAAATACAAAACAAGCAAACATCAAATGAGAAAAGTTTGAAGACACCAAAGGTCTAATTAGAAGCCGTAATTCGAAGGACAGATAATGTCCAATGGGACAAAAAGATGAATAATAGTCGACAAAATACTGATCAGAAAACTAAAGTCGGAGCCTACGCGAGCCCCACTAAAAACAAGGAAGTAACTCACGTGCTCCGGAAGGGTAAGCATTTCCTGATCCACTTGTGGAACCCTTGGTGTTATTGTAAGCCATAATATTGTCCTGTGAAAATGTGTCCGATTGTATCTTTTTCAAATAAAAAAATCCCCAACAGACCAAAAAAGGTCACATCTACGCTTTATTCCGTCCTCGGACTTTATCATAGAAAACAATTGTAACAGAGGAGAATATTTCACGGCGGACACTATTTAATTCTACAAAAATCATGTAATAAGCCATGAAAGAGGACAAGAGGACGAGATTGTGACTATGACAAACGGAACACATCCGTGGTTTTCTGTTTTTAAACATATTTTATTGTTCAATAAGAAACAATTGGATAGGACACAAGTTTCACAACTTAGAAACGTCTTCTCCAATACATACATAAATTAATACAAAATGAACTTAACATAATATTATATACATATTTCATATTAAGTGAAGACATGAAAAAAAGCAAACAAAAACTGAAAATGTTGAGCGTCATGCATGCGGATTATCCAAGCTAAAGTATACTTAATCGAACACACCCTTTTATCTTAATGACACGAACACACCAAACATTCAATTGGGATTTAACTTTCTAGTGGATTTATATTTAAAGTGAGTGCTTAATTAAGGTAGTTAACATGTGAAGATATAGGGAGGGGTCATTATTCTATTAACGTTCGGTAAGCATATTGCTTCTTTTTTTTTATAAATATTTTTGTTAAAAACTGTTATTTATTATATGACGACTCGATAATCCAGTTGCATGAGGCTGTCTCGAAACTAGTGCATACGATCTTGATCAATAAAGTAAGACATAAATCTATTATTTACGGAAGCGTATTAGTGCCACATTGACACTTTTTTATTTTTTATTTTTCACACTTTAATTTGTAAAATTCACACTTTAATCTGTAAATTTTACACTTTAATCTATAAAATTTACACCTTAATCTGTAAAATTTACACTTTAATCTTTAAAATTTACACTTTAATCTGTAAAATTCACACTTTAATCTGTAAATTTTACACTTTAATCTGTAAAATTTACATTTTAATCTGTAAAATTCATACTTTAATCTGTAAAATTCACACTAAATTTTTGGGTATGAGTGCTTCTTTTACAATACTTTTGGATCTCTACCTTCCAATTGTTTCGGATCTAATGCTGCTGATTAGAGGTTACTCCTTGAAACATGTGTACAGCATAATGAAATTCACAGTAATCATGGATACAGCTTTGATAGCTTTACACTCAGATTACTCGTGTTCATGTAAGAGTTATTTCTCTTTAAATACAGAAATTTCCTGATTTCGCATCATATTTTTGCTTTAATAGAATGAAACCCGTAAGAGTTAGAGCATAAGTTTAATAAATTATATAAAATTGTCCAGCGTATCACAATCCTTAACAAGAGGCTCAAAAGAGCCTGTATCGTTCACCTGGATAATGAATCTTTGACTGTCCCATAGACCCCTGCTGATGGCCATCTTTGATCCAAACTGGACCTGCCAGACAACTTATTAAAAGAAGACCATCTAAGGATTTATGTGACCAAGTTTTGTTCCATTTGGCCAAAGGTTTTCCCATAGGGTCCAAAATAATCCAATGTTAAATATGTTAAATTATGTTCCCCGCTGGCGGTCATCTCGGATTGCACCCGGACATGCCAGACATAATTTTGAAAGGGGACCATCAAAGGACCACTGTGACCAAGTTTGGTTCGAATTGGCAAACTACTTTCAGCGCCGAGGATCTTTTAATGTATTCCCATAGGGTCCTATGTTAAACTATGTTTCCCGCTGGCGGTCATCTTTGCTCGAACCTGGACCTGCAGGACATAATTTTGAAAGAGGACCATCCAAGAACTGCAGTTACCAAGATGTGTTCCATTTGGCCAAGTGGCTTCAGAGGAGAACATCTTTTAATGTGTTTTCCATACGGTCCAATGTTAATTCCCGATGGCGGCCATCTTGGATTGGACTCAGACCTGCAGGACACAATTTTGAAAGGGGACCACCCAAGGACCACTGTTACCAAGTTTGGTTTTAATTGGCCCAGTAGTTTCACTGTATTTAAGTCCCAGTTTGAAATACTCCCCAATTAAGTAATCCCGGTCCATTGTCTTATATTGGAACATGAATCAGAAATCGTCCGTAAATTAGACACACTAAAGTGTAAATTTTACAGATTATAATGTGAAGTTTACAGAATAAAGTGTAAAAGTTATAGATTAAAGTATGAAATTTACAGATTAAAGTGTAAATTTTACAGATTTAAGTGTAAATTTTACAGATTAAAGTGTAAAGTTTACAGATTAAAGTGTAAATTTTACAGATTAAAGTGTAAAATTTACAGATTAAAGTGTGAATTTTACATATTGAAATGTAAATATTACAGATTAAAGTGTATTTACAGATTAAAGTGTGAATATTACAGATTAAAGTGTAAATTTTACAGATTAAAGTGTAAAATTTACAGATTAAAGTGTAAATTTTACAGATTAAAGTGTGAAAAATTAAAATAAAAAAGTGTCAAAGTGGCCCTAATACGCTTCCGTAATTATTAACCTGTTACATGTTACAAATATGACTAATTTACAAACATTTATAATCATGACATAGAAAAGCGACAGATGTTTTTAATGTTTTTTTTTATACAGCCAAAAATAAGGAACAATTTATATCACAGCTAAGTGTTTCATTTTCGAATAATAATAAATCAATATTTACTGGAATTCCAGTCAAATTCAACTTATTATTTCAAATAACATAATAATACGCGATCAGGTAAATCTGTTACAGTGTAACAAGTAATGCTCTGCATTTTCATTAATGTATCCACATAAACAACTATAATTTACAATTAAATTTGCATGATATCAATCTGCATTTAATGCACTGCCTTTATTTCGCATTCTAGAGTGTAATACATACAGATTAATACATGGGCATTTCCATATTGGCCTGGTTATCATCCCGAGACACCCATATTGACCGGAAGTTGTTTATTTTGTCTGAAACGCACAAGGGGCACCTAATAACCGGTTATTTTCCCGGGGTGTGAAAATATGGACAGTTTACTTCCGGTCATATTGGTCATACAAAAATGCCTTTATTTTAACTAAGTATGTAATAATATACAATTACTGTCTTTTGATGAGGTAAATGTGTGGATTTATTGACTTTTGAAAAAAATTATATTCACTGAGCCCGAAAGGGCGAAGTGAATATCATATTTTTTTCAAAAGTCAATTAATCCACACATTTACAGAATCAAAAGACATTAAGGGACGGACCATTTAACTTCAAGGGGGGTGGGGGGTTATGGTTTTTTTTTCTAAAAAAAAATATTCTGATTCCCAATGTTGCTGAAAAAAAATATTCTGATTTTGGTGAAGGAAAAAAAAAGAATCTGATTCAGAGTTTTTGTCATATAACCTAATGTTAAATTCTGGGGAAAAAATTTTGAGCTTCGCGCGACAAAAAAAAATAAATATCCTAACTCTCGTGTTGTCCAAAAAAAAATTTCTGAATGAAACAAAAAACCATAACCTCCCCCCCCCCCCCCTGCAAGTTAAATGGTCAGTCCCTAATTGTTTTATTCTATATTTTGAGGAAATAGTGGTTTTCTGAAATAAGAAAAAGTTACATGTCCACTGTCCTGCCGTAGTGCTACATTATTGTTTACATCACGACCATGCTATAATCTGAATCTTTATCATTTAATATATGTTTTAATGTTCCGTCTGACAAAGTGGCAAATCTTACTTTTCTTCATTGGTTGATTAAAATAAAACATTCCTAAAAAAATCCATGTTCCAAAAATAGTAACACGTGAGATTTACGTCTTTTTATTTTAAAAAATGATTTAGGTAGAAATCTATACTAAAGAATTTACTAATATAGAATAAACTGAGATAGCGGTCACCTATAGAATAATATTGAGGATTTCTCCTCTTAGTAAAAATATTTGCTGAAGTTTTAGTTTAAAAGAGGAAAACGAAGGAAGATTTCTAATAGTTAGATCCAAAGAATTCCATGCTTGAATAGTACATGGAAAGTAAGAATTTTGGTAAACAGACAAACGGTTAAAAGGTACATGTATATTGTGACTGTTATGAAAATTATAATTAACATTTGCTGCCACTAAAGGCGGAACTAATTCATATAATTAATCTGGTGCTTCTTTATTGACAATTTTGTAAAAAAAAAAAAAAAAAAAAAAGTAGCAGTTTTTTTTTTTTTTAAACTTTCCTTCTTGTACTCAGTATTTCCCACCCCGTTTCCTTGTAGATTGAATCAAAACTAGCATATATAAATAATCTAGTCGCTATACGAGCTGCTTCTATTTGTATTTTTTCTAGACGATTACAGTTTGTTTGTCCACAATTATCCCAAACTTCTGAGGCATATAGGTCGAATAAAAACTAAATATATTTTTCAAGATAATCCCTTTTTAACCTGTATTTAAGTTTTCGTAATATGTTAAGTTGCTTGGAAGTTCTCTCAATAGGTACATCAATATGTTTTGTCCACTTACAATCATTGCTAGAAAATAACACCTAAATGTTTATGCATATGCACAGGAGATAGTGAAATATTGTTAAAGTCAAATAGTAAATTATTTTCTATATCCCTAATACTAAAAATCATAATGTTTGTTTTATTGGGATTGAATTTCACAAGCCATCTATATGACCATGCATTTAAATATTCTAAATCTGTATCTATTAATGTATGTAAATTTTCTTCATTATATGCCATATGACCAATACAAGTGTCATCAGCAAATAGTCTACCAAAGCCAGTCATATTGTCTGCTACATCATTTATAAAAATTAGAAAGAACAATGGACCCAAAACCGACCATTGGGGTACACCAGCCTTTAATTCCACAGTACTTGATATTGCATCTTTAATAACTACTCGTTGTTTTCGTCTTGAAAGATAACTTTTTAACCAGAACAGAAGCTTCCCTTTTATGCCATAATTTTCTAGTTTTAAAATAAACGCTTTTGGTTTTCTGTGACACAGATATTACGTAACGGTTAATCAAGTTATTGTGTACCTGCACGGATGTACAACTCCATTCTACGACTGTTTGAACTGATATATCAAACTAAACAGTATTATACAACCAAGTAGTATTAGAATTCCTAAATAACTAAAACAACTAAGGTTCAGGTGACCTTAGCCGATTTTGGCTATCCTGTTTATGGCCCTTGGTTTTATTGCTCACTAAATATTATTTGGCTTTCCAATCTTTCGATTTTGAGTGTACCTGATGAATGTGATTCCAGACACGCGTCGTGCGCACTAAATTTGATATCTACGTTTTTATTAGAAAAAACAATAATATGTTTTTCATTCATAGCTCTGCCCACATTTATATTTGACATTACTTTTGAAATGTAAAATCATATACCGTAGCAGGAAGTTTCCTTGTTTTCCCGTTATCAAAGAATATGAACTTTAATATTGTAATCTAAAGGGTATCTGCCAAGTTCTCCATATACCATATAATGTTTATGGCAGACAAGGCAAAGTGACATCCGCCATTTTGATTTTGTGTATCCCGTTCATCTAACCTCGTACACAATTCATTTTATTATAATGTTAAGCATTCGTAGTCTTCAAGTGAAAATAAATACAACCTTTCAACGTAACAGTAATCATATCGGTGATGTAATGGATAGCATACTTGCCTCAAGTGCGCTAGATCATGGGTTCGAACCCCGATCGGATCAAGCCAAGGCCTATAAAATTGGTATTAATTGCTTCTTCGCTAAGCTAGCAGCACTAAGGAGAAAGAGCAAAGACTGGTTGGCTCGGAATCAGGATAAAGTGTCCGAGTGTGGCGACATGTCTATCCGCTGACTGTTGTTTCAGTGAGCTAGCTCTATAATTATCCAATCGTGTTGGTATAGGAGAAAGCGGTTCTCATCATCATGTTCTCGCCATGATATAGCTGAAAAATTACCGAGTTGGCGCTAAACAACCACTCACTCACTCACTCAACGTAACAGTAGGATACTATTTAATGTAAAAAATGTAAAAATATGATAATAGAGACCAAAAAAAAAAGCAACGTTTACTAGCATTCATGAAACAACATTAAAAATGTGTGACGTAGCTGGTGAATATTCAGATCTACTCGACGCTTTCTTCTATAGTGTTTATTGTTGTGTTGACACAATTTCGGTCTCAGCTTATCTTAAATAGATTTTATTAATTAATTCATTATAACATACATCATAATATATTATATTATATCAATTCCTTCTTTAGAAATTAACCAAAGGTGCTCGAAAACAAGATAGAAGAACTCCTCTTGCAATAAGTCATACTACATTGTATATATAAACGCGTGATTCATTTTCCCCCGCCTTGAAAAGCTTATTTATTCAATAGTATTATAATTATCAGTCACATATTTTAAGATTATTTTATTTTTGGTTTATTTTTAGCAAAAAGGGACACGAGAAGGAATTGCATCAAGAGGTAACAAAATCAAAAAATGTAAAGAAACGACCATATAGGCATGCCTGTTCTATATGTACAAAGAAATTCACAAGTATCTTTTGTTTGGAGATTCATAACAGAACTCACACGGGTGAGAAGCCGTTTAAATGCACCGTGTGCGAGAAAGGATTCACTAATAATAGCCATTTGACGAGGCACGAAAGAATACATACTGGGGATAAATCATTCGAGTGTTCTGTATGCAACAAAGATTTTTCTACAAGTAGTGGGTTAAAGCAACATGAAATGACACATACCGATATCAAACCCTTTTCTTGCTCCGTGTGCAACAAAGGATTCAGACGTAAAGCTAAATTGAAGATTCATCAAAGAATACACAGTGGCGAAAAACCATTTGCGTGTCATGTTTGCTACAAACGATTCAGTCACAATGAAAGTCTGAAAATTCATGTAAAAGTACATACAGGTGAAAAACCATATACATGCTCTGTATGTAGCAAAAACTTCAGCGCGTATTCAAATTTTAGGAGACACGAAAAAATACATACCGACGGTAAACTGGATTCTTGTCTAGTATGTGGAGAAGAGTTTAGTGGCCAACATGCTCTGAAGCTACACGAAAAAATACATAGTGTTGACAGACCGTTTAAATGTTCTTTGTGTAACATAAGTTTCAAAGAAAGCATAAATTTGGAATCTCATGTAAAGGTACACACTGGAGAAAAACTGTTTATGTGTTCTTTATGTAAGAAAAGTTTCAGTTGTAGTGACGAAATCAAGAAACATATGAGAACACATACAGAACACAAACGCTATATTTGCAGTAAATGTGGTAAACGATGTAGACGGAGCGGCGATTTAAAAGTGCACGAAAGAACACATAATGAGGTCAAACCATTTACATGTTCTATTTGTAACAGAAGCTTCAATGAACGTCGCTATTTGCAGATACACGAAAATATACACACAGGAAATAAAGCATATACATGTTCGGTTTGCAACAAAAGTTTTAATGTTAAATCTACCTTACTGACTCACGAGTTAACACATACTGGTGAGAAACCGTATGCATGTTCTCTATGCAACAAAACCTTCAATTCACAAAGTCATATGAAGAGACACGAAAGAATACATGATGTTGAAAAAACATATGCATGCTCTTTATGTTACAAGAGATTTAATACAAATGAAGGCTTGAAAACACACAAACTAACACATACTAGTGTTAAATCATATACATGTACTGTGTGTAACAAAGCATTCAAGTTTAGAAGTAATATGAAAAGGCATGAACAACTACATACTAGTAACACCACTTCCTATCAGTGTTCTACGTGTAATAAACGATTTAGATCAAACAATTATTTGAAGAATCACCAAAAAACACATATTGTTGACAAACCATTTAGCTGTTCTGTGTGTGGTACACACTTTAAGTTAAAGACTTATTTGACCAATCATGAAAAAATACACAAAGGAGGGACGAAAAAATTTATATGTTCTGTGTGCAATAAAGGCTTCGGTAGAAATGATCATTTGAAACTTCACGAAAGATCTCATACAGGTGAAAAACCATTTAAATGTTCTTTGTGCAACAAATGCTTTACATCAAGTATTAATTTGAAGTCTCATCAACTGATACACACAGGCGACAAACCATTCAAATGTTCTGTATGTAACAAATACTTTAGTCAATATGGTAATATGAAAAGACATGAAAAAATACACACTGATGACTGAAGCATGTAAACACATATGATTCCCTGATGACTGAAGCATGTAAACACATGCTTCCCTGATGACTGAAGCATGTAAACACATATGATTCCCTGATGACTGAAGCATGTAAACACATGATTCCCTGATGACTGAAGCATGTAAACACATGATTCCCTGATGACTGAAGCATGTAAACACATGATTCCCTGATGACTGAAGCATGTAAACACATATGATTCCCTGATGACTGAAGCATGTAAACACATGATTCCCCGATGACTGAAGCATGTAAACAAATGATTCCCTGATGACTGAAGCATGTAAACACATGATTCCCCGATGACTGAAGCATGTAAACAAATGATTCCCTGATGACTGAAGCATGTAAACACATGATTCCCTGATGACTGAAGCATGTAAACACATGATTCCCTGATGACTGAAGCATGTAAACACATGATTCCCTGATGACTGAAGCATGTAAACACATATGATTCCCTGATGACTTGGCCTATAACAAACTCGATGATCTTATATCACCTTTTGAATGAAGATTTTATACCACCAACTGACAAGAAATTTCATATCATCATTTAACCGGAGATTTTATATCACCATTTGATCAGCGATTTACGAAAATTGTATATCACAATTGCATCAGCCTTTGAACGGAGATTTAGTATTGCCATCGAAAGGATATTTAATATTGTCATTAAACAAAGATTTATGTCAAGATAAGTAAAGGAATTGGCGGGAAATCGTTGACCATCTTACCCAAACGAGTACACCTCAGTTATTTCTGTCGGTACATCGCGCTTTGTTAAACAAAAGTAATGGAAATTGTATTTCATTAACAATATGTTGTAGTATATACTTAAGAATTGTTTGTTACAACGATAAAACAACACAATTTGCCTTTGTCAAAAACTATCAATAATCGATCATATACCTACGTACGTCGAGTAATGTAGGACATGTCAATTTGTGCAAAACACCTCTAATAAGGTATTATATAAACATGAAAAAGGCATAGGAATGTCACATCTAATTGGAAATGTCAATGATGGAGTAAATGTACTAGTATGTTACAAAGATAATATGATAAATCATCCTGATAAAATATACATAAAAAACAACCAAAGAGGGAACTAAGCTGATGTACCTGGAATTACATATTTATTAACTTTATTTGTGTATGTTTACTATGGTGGTGTCCAACACACACATTGTGTTGTGTTTTGTTTGTCTTCGTCTTAATTTATGTACCATGTGTTGCCCGTTTCTCTGGATTGTCCATTTGTGATTGCCCCTTCGTTATTCTCTAACGTTTATTTATCTTGTGTACCCAATGTTGCCCGTTTCTCTGGATTGTCCATTTTTGATTGCTCTTTCGGTATTCTCTAACGTTTATTTTGCACATATTGTACAGCCAGAGACACACCGAGATGAATCACTGTGATAGACATATCACTCATTTCAGTGATATGGATATATCTTTTGTTCTATTTAGTACCGTTATATATCTTCAAAATTTCTTTTGTATTTTAGAGTGTTACTGGATATCACCCATTATGCATAAGTAAATAGATTAAACAGAACAAAAGATATACTTAGTGTTGGTATCACATAGGAGAGAGATCATTCTATCACAGTGATTTATGTCTCTTACCCAGGGGCGGATCCAGGGGGAGGGGGGCGCACCCGGCGCCCCCCCTAAAATTGAAAAAAAATTGATTTTTTTGCGTAAAATCGTGATTTTTCACACGAAATACCCCCAAAATTTTCGCGATTATCTTAAGTGCGCCTCCTAACTTGGAATCCTGGATCCGCCCCTGTCTTACCATCCTGTATTAAACACCAGATGGTAGTAATTTTTTTTCTGTGAAACACATGGCATCATGACGTATTTGCTTTTCTTGAAGTAAGACAGGATCCATGAGATAAAGTATATCAATTACTAGAGACAGGACGGTAGTTTTCACTAAGCATTGCGGTTTCCTTCAGCAATAAAACTGACAGTCAAAATATAATAGATATTGTTGAAAGTGGCGTGCAGTACCTATAATCACACAAAAGTGTAAAAATATAGAAATCCGACAAGTAATTTCCGGATAAGCCTGCGCAAAGATAAGTTCCTTCAGAACTCGATTCTATATTTCTACACTTTTATCCTAGTTAAGATGGCAGAAAAAAGGGCAGAGTTAAGAAAAAATAAACATGTATCCCATTTAAGGTCGTAAATATAAATATTAAAATTATGGAAGCTTGTAGAAAAAATATGTATTTAACTGAACGGTAACATGAAACAGGCACTGCCATGAATGTTCGCAAATCTGAAAATTATCTGCCAATTTCACGTTCATCCAGTGCATCAAAATAGTGTCGAGATTTTTGGGCCGATATATATCGGGGACGACCTTTTTTTAGGGTCGAATCTAGTCTCATTGAATCGAACTCTCGTTGTTCCTTACGAGATCTCAAAAGTTAACTTCCACGCAGAATTTTTTTTCTTCTTGTCAGTATGTCAGAAGAAATTAATTTTTTTTTGAAAATATCAATATAAGTAGAACAAGCTAACAAAGTGACTTTTATAACACACGGGTTTCGGTTTTCAGTGATATCGAACGTACGAGAGAGGGTCCGAGATTTAGCATCACCTTTGCGCTTTATGTTAAGAAGATCTTCGTTAGTAGACTGTGTAAGTGCGTTACACGGAACGTGTTTACAATGTACAGGGAAAAAAATATATCCATCAGTATGTGAAGCCATGTGAAGAAAATCCTAGGTACATATTTTTAACCATAAAGAGCTTGCTTCGTTCGCATATCAATGTACTTGATCGACGAACTCCACAAATGAGATTGTAGTACCAGAAAGTTCCGACATCAGTCGGAATGTCGCAGCTAGAACCATGAGTAACCAACTATGTCAAAGAACCTGGGTATACACCACGAGCTAATTAATCTTTCAAAATGTATAGGCTAATCCTTTTTTTTGTGTGTATGGTGGAAGTAGGATGTTGAGCAGGATGAATAAAAGTAGCAGTAGCTAAAATAAACTTTATTAAATTGTTCCATGTTTTAAAACTTTTAAAATCATCGCAAGCACTAGTATAGTAGAATTCTACAAGTTAATAACTGGTTGCGCTCTGTACGCCATAAGTTTGACAAATTCTTGTCGTGA
Source organism: Gigantidas platifrons (assembly GCA_002080005.1). NCBI lineage: Eukaryota > Metazoa > Mollusca > Bivalvia > Mytilida > Modiolidae > Gigantidas > Gigantidas platifrons. The sequence goes on from MJUT01063089.1 coordinate 52,696, forward strand.
TATTCATTTATTTATTTTGTTTAATTTTCTCTATCATATCCTCTTTCACCTGTAAAAATCGATTTAACGTAATGTCGTTATTTTGATGTATAATTTTCAAATAGGTAATTAAAATTGTCGCCGTTTTGATCTATGGGTAATGTCGCTATTTTGATATAGCCCCATTGCAATTATATACGTGTAATCTGATTTTTTGGCGTTTAATTAGATTTGAACATTTAATTCCACAATGTTCAATGTTCATAACTACTTGGTACGGTTTATGTATTGTTTTTGCAAAGATTCTTCAATTACAAAAAATGTATGTTTAAGAATGATTTTGTTTTGTATAAACATGTTCAATTCCTTTTAACCATGTAAAAGGTATACACCATTAATAAGATCGACTAATTTATAATCATTCAGACATCTCTAGGCAAGTAGCCAGATCAATATGGTCTTCCTGTTTATATGTTTTCATTCTACGATATTTTAACGACGCCTAAGAAACTGCCTTTCGGTTCTCTAGATATTGCCGTAATGTCAGATACCATAACATAAAGTTTGTCACCTGCTGTCAGCTCCAATGCAGCCGCGGTATAGCTAGTATAGTCACTATACATTTTATTCGTATCCCAACACTGTGTTCGCACGCTCATCAACAATAACTCGGTGCCACCGTTAGGATACACGGCGTTGTATCTGTAAACATAGTGATAAAGCGCCTGTGTCGTCGTCTTCCGTTTGGTATTCTCATTGTAAAGCTTACTGAAATGGATCTGACTGTATATAAAATACAGACCCGAGCTGCTAACTGTTATAGTGGCATTCGTTACTTTTAGACCTGAGACAAATGTTGTTGGGTCTGACGACTGCAAGTTTTTAACAGGAGACGATAGTTCTGTCGCTACAACAAAATTTTGATATGAGTAAAACATTTTCTGAGGTTGAAGATGTATGTCACAGAGAGACAAAGGATACAAAGACGTATTAAACAAAAAGATAAATCAATAAAGAAATAAAAGTATTGCTTTTAGGGGTGGCCCAAAAAAAAAGAGAGAGGACAACAATGATAAACGGGTACAAACACAGTCACAGAAAGCTAGCTTTAATAATACTGTCGTATTTTAGTGTTAGACAGACGCAATAGTGTAATGTTTGCCATGTTCGCCTGGAATGCATAAAATCTGGGTTCGCGCCAAGAAAGGATTATGTTCTCTTGGAATGCGGAATATGTTTTTTTTTAATTTTTTTTTATTAATATTACTTTTATTATCCCTTTGCTTTAACAATTTCGATAATAGATGTCTGACATGTCAATGTACAAAAACAATATAATTACCTGTTTTTGAAGATTTTTGAAGTCCAACAAGTAAATGTGCTGCTATGGGTGGTTGCTTTACTTTTATTGATGAGCTAGTAGGTTCATTCCTGCTGACTTCCTTTTCCATCTGGAGTATATCTATTAAAACAAACTACATCATGTACATGTACATTAAAACCGATATTCATGTAGTATTCTTATTATATTTTTGCAATGTGTTATTTCTGATGAATTTGTGTTCTTTGTACAAACCACTTGTTTCCTTCAAAATTTGACAGCCTAATGAATATATCAGGATATATTTGCGATTGTGGATATTCTTGTTTCTTAGAATTTAGTTTGAGAGTAAAGTTTTCATCGGAGTCTCTTTTTGTTCTCCTTTGGTTTGTTGAAAATGTGATCTCAGTCAACAGTTCAAACTCAAACCTTTGTACTACGAATGCACTATACCGATGCAGAAGAAGAGTTTGAAAATACCAAAGGGTAATCAGAATCCGTATATCGAAGAAGAACAGACAACGCAATGGCCAAAAGAAAAAGTACAAAGGACAAACAACGATCTACAAAACATATACATAAAACTATAGATCGAGTAACACAAACCCCACTAAAAACCGGGGATGAACTCAGGTACTCCGGAAGGGTAGGCAGTTCCTGTTCCACTAGTGGCGCCAGTCGTGTTAATCTAGTTACAAACCCGGTGATTAGTCATGAATGAGGAAAGGACCGGGAAGTGTAAGAATAAAGAAAGCATGCTTCTGATAAATAACAGTTGTGGTCTAATATTTTTTTATCAAATTCTGTATCATTCAGTAATAATGTTAGTCTTCTCTAGCTTCCATTATTTATATATATATAATATATTACAACTTATTATGGTTTTATATTAACAACTGAACCGCATTGGTGGTGTAAGGGGTAGCGTGCTCACCCGAGTGTGGTAGATCGTAGATTCGAGCCCCGATCGGGTCAAGCCAAAGGCTATTAAATTGGTAATTGTTGCTTCTCCAATAAGCACGACATACCATTAAGGTTGGCTCGGAATGAGGACAATGTGTCCGAGTAGAGCGATGTGTCTTTCAGTGAGCTATCAATTTAAAGATCCAAATAAGCGTGTTGATCTATTACAAAGTTATTACATCATCATCATTTCATAGAATATAACTTGTTCTCTGTATGATGTAGCTGAAAAAATTGCTCATTTAACAATAAACAACAATCACTCGCTCACTATATTTACAATGTATTGTTTTGTTTCATTTAGGAGTATCTGGTCTCACGTTTTGTTTTCTTTTGTGTTTGTATTCCTGTTTTTGGTATCCATGTCTTGGATATGCAGAATTCCTATTATCTGTTGCATAAACTGTGATGTCAATGGTTAACACATTAACATCATTTCATATATAATGGGTACAAGTACTTTTCATGATTATGGTTCTTCCTAATATAGAACACATCGTTTCTCAAGTTATAAAATATGATATACATGTACATGTATCTTGATTGTTTCTCATACTCACGCTTTGTTTCATATTTCTGTCTATTTCTTTCTATGATCTGAAACACATTGGAATTTTTTGAACTGCTATTGTTTCGAAAATAATGGTATATTAATATATAGGTCAGATAGGATATAAACTTTGAAGATACAAAAAGGGTTAATCAGAAGCTGTGCATTAGACAAGTCGTAATTGAGACAAATATAAACAAAAATCCATCTGCAATCCAGGTAGGCTTAAATATCAAAACTTAAATCTTATCCTCATGATTCAATATTTTATTATGAATGTGAGATGAAAAACAGCTGTTCCTTAGCTATAAAGGCCCTGTTAGCCATGTTCTATAATTTTAAGATGTATTATCGGTGTTCCTTATTCGATCTCTTAAAAAGTTTATATTCCGATATCAAGATCTTGTCGGAATATATTCTGTCTCTGCAGATACAATGGTAAAAGATACATTTTCATATAGTGAAAATGTATAAAGATAAGGATTTGGTATACGTGGTTACAATGTCAAAAATATTTTCTGTGAATGTATGACGTAAAAATGTTTTTGACATTTACAGTCGTAATTAAGATACTTCAAAGGACTCATAGTAATTGATGGTGATGGTTCACGAGATATATTAGATACCCTCCTGACTGAATTTAGTACTGTTTGACTACTATTTTACCTATTTTGTTCCAGTATTGTTATAAATGCTGTTATAGTGACAACCGGAACATTTGAACCGTAATGGAAGCGAGAGGTTGGCGCCGTAAAATCTTATTCAATCCACCATTTCTTTAGAAATGCCTGTACCAAGTCATTGCGGTTTCCCAGTTTCCCGGTTGTTGACTGATTTTGTCTGTTTATTGATTTAAGAGTTTTGACTTTCCCTTTGGAAGATTGCTCTGTGTTCGGTAATTTTGTTATTACCCTTATTCGCCAAGGAGAAAATATCTACCCTTCTTGTTTTCCTTATCTTTGAATGATCTAGACTATTATTTTACAATCATTGAGTTCGTAATTTTTCTAATATTGATGAAATGTGACTTTACTAAATTTTATAAAAAAAAATAAAAACGTGTTTTATTATATGACGATGACACAGTCCTATTTTATGATACACTAGAAGTTGGGCAAAATATTTCAAAACCAGATGTGTTTATTTCGTAAAAGAAAATGTCAACAAAATCTCTTACTAAAGACAACAAGTTTTATCAAAACATTTATCAAATTAATATCATGTTGATCAAACATAAATAATGGTATGATGTACAATAAGTGTGTCAGGGTAAAATATGTATCTATTCTATTTATATACATTTGTGTTAGTACAATTAGATAGGTAGTTTGTTGATAGCCTACCACGGTTGCTTTCTGTGATAGGGCTGTAACTCTACAATTGTCTTGATTGAATAAAGATAAATCTCTTTGTTAATTTAAAAAAAAAAATATTTGTATCACTTGCGACTTATAGCCCACAACTAGCTAAGACTGTGTAACATATCGTTTAATTAAACATAATTTGTCTATTTAGACACTCATATTCAATTCAGGTTTATTAAATGCAACTGAATGTTGTCGTTCAAGTACATCATCCGGTTTTCTATAAAACATATGTGTTCTAGTATTTGTAAGCAATACTCATTTATAAACCAGGAAGAATAATATGTATCTCAATTGGGCGCAATTTCTAATTTGGAAAGTCGCCGTCAAAAAACCATATAAGAATGTATCTCAATATTTTTTTCTCAAATTACTTACAAGATTAGTTAGAACTAGTGTTTGGTTGGCATTCTTTGCACAACAGACTTCAACATCACCTACTGTACTCTTTTCAAGACGTTGAAGTTCTTTATTATCCTGTTCGAACGGTCCTAACATGACGTCTACACACGGAACACAAAACCCCGTGAACATTCCATTGAGGGTCTTCATTTCATTTTCTATTGTCTTTAATTTCAAGAGAAAATAAAGAAACGATGTGACGGATAATATTGCCAATACAAATATGACTATCCAGACAATTCGTGACGTAGCCGTTGACGTAGATGAACGTGCTGATAACAAGCTCACGTCTGAACTAGTTGAATCAGAACTGTGGTTTCGTGGAATGGCTGCATTGTTTTTAATAATATCGTCATAGTTTATTTCAATGTGAAGTGTCTTCGGAAAATGTGAATCGTCCGCATCCTTTCCAGCGTTGTTCGACTGTATAGAACGTTGTGCTGCCATGTATTTGCTGTCTACTTCGTCATTCATTCTAGTACCAGTCATTGCCTTGCGAAAAGATGATGGTCTTCTGTTTGGTATTCGATCTTTATAGGTATCCATAATAGCGAAAGCTGATTGTCACTAAAACATGCGTTTTGTACTGTAAACCATGCGATATGTTCTGTTAATCATGCGTTATGTTCTGTAAATCATGCGTTTCGTTCTGTAAATCATCCGTTACGTTCTGTAAGTCATGCATTTTGTTTCTGTTAATCATGCGTTATGTTTCTGTAAAATAAATAACATATGTTATCTAAAACGACAACGAGAACATTAGAACTTTATGAGAGCGTATGATTGTATGACCATGTGATAACCGTATAATTTGCCTGATTAAATATCTATAAATATGGAATTTTCAATGCCTTTGATTCGTGGTAATTCGGTACATGGGTATTTCCTTGCCACATGACTGTAGATATCATATCTAGATCTATATAAAGATATGTAAAAAATTATGTAATATTATCATAATTGTAGGTTTAGATATATATGTACATATATACCTCTTCCCCGAAAATTGTTTTAATTCTGCATCTTACGTGTTGTATGTACGCGAAATCGCTTATTTATATCGGTATTGTCGTTGTAGATACAAATATCAAGAGGAAATGTTTGGCATCCCATTAACCGGTTTAACCCCCTCACATGTTTGTGCCTGTCCCAAGGCAAGACCTGGATTTCCAACGTCGAATGTCGTGGTCTTTGTATGTTCATTGATTTGAGGTGAGAAACGATGTGTTCATTTTGTTGATATCGGTGGAATTGTTGACCATCATTATTTAATCTTTCTTTTCATAATTTAAAGAAATGGTTCGCAATGCTGAAGTTCTGCTTAATAAAAAGGCCCATAGTCACAGTTTAGTATGCCTCATTTCAAAACTATAAATTGTAGATGTAAAATAGCGCATATGGTTGATTGTTTAATTGTTGCTTAACGTCAAATTGGGAGTATTTCAGCTATATACATGAGGAGTTTATACACCATAGATAATATACAAAAATGTATATGTAAAACTATGGTACTTCAGATTGACCAATGGCCGGATGTTGAGATTACCACGGTAGAAAAAGACGGTATATAATGGATAGGATCGGAAAAGTTTGCCCTGTAATGGGAAACCAACGACCACTCTGAACAAATTGTTGCCCATTAGGAAATGCTGCAATGTGTCTTTTACGTGCAAGGAGCAGACGACATTCTCCGTCACGAGTTATAAAACGTCACTTCCTGAAGATGATATATGTATTTGGTTCTTCCAGCACAAGTGGGATTGTACCCTTGCCATGAATCGTAATCAATTTCTCTGTGGAGTATACAGATTTCCTCATTTTTATATATTCTTGACATACTTTCTGTCATTCTTTCGCTTCCGGCGTGCGAATGGAAAATTACTCCATTTAATCTCATATGAATGAAATTTAAACAAAATGTATTGTATCCTGGTGTTGCCGGTTCTCGATAGCGTTAGAAACATTTCCCCCGTGTGTCCCTTAGAAACAATAAATTTTTACAAAATTGTTTTTGCTTGTTTGTCAAAACTAGTTCTTTATTTCTACCAAACCTAAAAGTTCTACTCCTAGAAGTTACGAAGAAAACATGATTTTTGTGTATGACCTTATTTCTGACACTTTGTGTATCACGACACCAGTTCTCGATAAGTGTGTAAAATGATGAAAAATCAATTATGGAGGGCATGTTTACTAATAAAAATTATAGGAAAAAAAGAAAAAAAA